>VBVQ01002620.1:0-23806 GCA_011636635.1 Tetramorium simillimum
GTGCGAGGAAAGAGAGCGGATAATCTCTGGCGGTAATAGCCGGAGTCGTTGGAATTTTGTCCGAGAGGAATCCAAGGCGAAGCGTGGGCGGAGGGCGAAGGGAGCGGGGGACCGGGAGTTGCGGCGTGCTGTGAGAGGACCTTGTAATTCGCCGGGTTCTCTTTTATTGGATTCCTTGACACCGCCCGGCGGAACCTCGCGCTCCGCGCGTCCGCCGCATTTGTACATCCGAGCAAACAACAAGCGCCAGCCGGCTCGCATTAAGCTCGAGGAAGCCCCCCGCTCGCGTCGAATGCGCGAGCATTTGAATACAAGCGGCGGCGGACGGGCGATGTAACGCGACGCGTAGCAATGCGGCTGGGAGTAATTTCGCGAGGCTGCAACTGCTGCCTCTCTCCGCGCGGAACGACTCCCGGGGCGGTCCAGACGGTCCGCGTCCGGATGAAGAATCCGAAATACTCGCGATCGATTCGCCCGGCCGCACCGCGCGGACGTCCCGACGTAACGAACGTGCAATGAGCTTTTGAAATTTTTAAGACGCAGCCACGCGAGCTTCGGGCTCCGGACGCAAAAAAAAAAACAAGAGTCGCGAAACGTGAAAGGAAGGGTCTCTCGGTTCACGTTTTCACGTGTATTCTCTTTTTCTTTTCTCTTTTTGCGCGCGTTTGCGTGACTCCACCATGATGAATTATGAGGCATAACCTCGGGAGACACGGTGGCACGATGCATATGACCTATATTTCACGTTCTTACTACGATACGTGCGATACCGCAGTATCCGTGTCATGGTAGCGTGGTCTAACTTGGCCCAACTGAATCCCGCATCAAGCCGAAAACTAGAGGCAATAAATATTTTTCCCTATATTTTTTATTTATTTTTTTATACTCTTCAACTGAGCAAGTTATACATTTTTAAAGGTGCAACGTGACTTACTTTAACTCAAAAGGAAAAAATATAAAATATCTTTTTTATCCATCTAGCGTTTATTTTTTTAGAAACACCCCTTATAGAAAAGTACTACTGATCAGAAGTAATTTGGCGAGTAATAATAGTAAAAATTACTAATTAATAAAGTAATAGTAATGATCAGTAGTACTTTTCTATAAGGGACGATTTAGCATATCTTATACTTTCTATTGTTGGTGTGTACCGATTTGTTTGATCATGTCTGTTCTGAATGAGAAACTATATTACTGACACATATTAGCTACTACAAGACAAAAAGATTCATTTTATCATTATTGAGATGATTAGATTATTCGTGCAAGAAATTATTATTTAATAATTTCTATATATTGCTTTAAATAATTGCACGATAATTAATTTCTTATATGTTGTAATAAAATAAATGCTTCTTTTTTTGCGCCGGAACGACATTTATCCGAGCAAAACTTCTTTAAATCCCATCTTTTGTGTTCAAGTTATTCTCGTTTTGAGTTAGTAACTCCATGTACATTTATATTAAATCCGGAAGCTCGCCAGCCGACCAACAATGCTGTTTGCTTCCGTTCGCCAATCGCGGAACTTTTAAGATAGAGAAAAGAGCAGCAGCTGGAGAGATAAAAAAGAAGTTATATCGATTTCCTTTTGAAAGCTGTTGTGCCTTTAAAGTGTTTCTTTAGAAATCAAAGAAATATGTTTTCTTACATTTAGTCGTCTCCGATTTTATCGTAATAAACTTTAGTATACTTTATTAATCAATCGTGAACATTTCTTTCTACTTCAATCGCTGCTTTGATCTCTTTCTAGACACATCATAACAAGTGCCTTAATTTAACTTTTAAACTGATTAAAACAAATATCAATCAATTTTCCGTGGAAAATATTTTGATAATAACTGTATAAAAATTGTATAAAAACTTTAGAAATAATTATATTGAACAATTGGATCTAAAACCGCAGTAATTAGGTTAACAATTGTTTCATTGAACTTAATTATTTCATAAAGATGTTAGGTGGACTTTTATTACTCACAGATACATCGTTTCTCTTCTGCTATTGAGACAATAAAAATTTTGTAATAACACCGAAAGAGCGCAGCTTTTAGTGCCAATTTAGCGGACAACTGCTGTGTGTTGAAGCTGGCATTTCCGTTACGTTTGGTCGTCGAGACTGCCGGGTCAAGAATTAAATACGACATAGATAAAAGAGTTAGGTTTAGTATCTCTTCGGACAGTCCGAAGACGTTTTAACTCTTCGACACGACCAGCAATAAACTCCCTATGCCGTAGCGTAGCGGCAAGGTGGGCGTAGAATGGGTTTAGAAAAGCTCCGAGCTTCTCGAGAGAAAAGCGGGGTTTGCGGAGCGCGGATGACGAGGGAGGAGAAGGAGGGAGAAAGTGGAAGCGCCGCGCCCGGCCAGACTCATTTTTCATAAGTTCGAAAAACACACCCGGGGCAGTCGGTGCGTAAATTTGAATTTCTCCGCGACTGCAGCCGAATGGGGTAAGACGGGGGCGGGGGTGACGGACGTTCCTCGAGTACGCTCGGCTTGGTAGTCTGGAAGTGCCATCGAGCATATGACGCGGAATTTCGAGGGACTCTTTTTTTGTCCCCCCCGACTTCCGCCGGCCGTTTCCTTTCCTTCTCGTCGCGGACCCGAAACCGGAGTCCGAACTTCTCGTTCTTTCGAAATATGCGACGAAACGAACACGAGAACGCCACGTGGGCTTTGGTGGCACGGCTGAACGACATAACGCACCACCAGTAATTACATTGGACGATCGATTGTCCCTCGAAACGCCACCGCGAAACGCGCTTGGCGACAAAACGACAGACGCTTAGATGAAAAAAGTTTCCCATTACCATTCCATAGAGCGAAAAGAGTTGAAAGTTAAAGAACTCGCCGCGCCGTGAAAGGCGTGAGTCCGTTTTATTAAATTTTTCTAGGAGAGATAAGTAACTCATTTAAAGAAGGGATCTCCCTCTGTAAAAGACTCGCGCACATCTGACTTAATTGGCTACAAAAAGTAAGTTGACATATTGCTGATAATTTTCCATTTTTTTCTGTGAAGAAGGATTATGATTTAGACGTAAATAGACGTTTCCCTTAAAAGAAGTTTCTCTTTTGCTTTTTGACTGATTGACGAAGACATCGACAATGTGCGAATTTATTTCGGTAGTGCACAAATTTGATTGCGTCTATAAAAAATAAATTTTAATTATTTTTATATTTCTCCGTCATAATCTATCATTCAAATAATATTAAAAATAAAAATTAATCAAATTGAGAAGAAAATGAAAAGAATTCTAAAGAAATTCTAAGATCGCCATACTAAGAAATGACACAAGGTTGATAATAGAACGATAAATTAATTAAAATTTGCTGAGTGAATGATTTTATTACATTGAAATATTCTTATCCCATCATCAAAAAATATCATATTTGATTCTAGATAGAAAAAAATTTTTTATTGTTAGTACGAGAGGATAAATTATTATTTGAATAAAAAAATTGCATTTAGCATTGAAGAACGCAAAAACGTTTCATATATAATTTCTTCTAAAAAAGAACAGTAAACTATCGAGAAAAAAAATCAATTTTGTAAAGATATAACGATATCCTCTAATTTTCCGTTACAATAGCTTGATTACTGTTACAGACGCGACGGCGACTCTCAGACTTTGATCGTGTCTAGGCAGTGATCCAAAGTACTAATTAGATCGAATAGTTCGTACGCGCCACTCTGGATCCTCACTCATTGTTAGGCCCAGACTTTTCGTCAGCATCTTCGCGTCTGAGCGGAAGACCACTAATGGCCGGCTCTTGTTGGCAGACGTACAATTTCGAGCCTCCCTCGATTCTATGCATTTTGCCGCCTCATCCAGGAATCCTAGACTAGATTGCCGCGCGACGCCCTAAAACGCGCCGTGGGGATCGGTTCGATATTAGCGCGATGACATCCCGAGCTATTACATCGTGAGAGCGTGTTACATCGAATTTTAGCGTGCCGCCGTCAGCGACGGGCGCGTATATATATGCCTCGCATTACGGATGCAACCGACTCGCCTCGTAATTGGTGATTTTGGATCGTTTCCAATCAAGGGTGCATCTCTCCGATCGTAGCTGGTACACACCGCGGTAACGCCCACACTTATGTGACGGTGGTAAGATATGCGCCAATCGGCGAACATGCCCTGCTAATTGCCAGACTAGTTCCAATTCAGCGAAGCACATGCGACTCGAGTATCCGACGACAACAACAATATGATGTCGCATTGTATAAACGATTACATAAGGACTTTAATTAGAGCCGTTCCTATTAGTTAAAGTTTACCAGGACTTTAATAACCTGCCGCTTTTTACATAAAAAAAATTGAAAAAAAGATCAGAGAATCATTTGAATTCTTTTGAGTATATCTGCTATCAATATATCCGTTGTCGCAAATTTCAAGAATTTAAATAAAAAAATTTACTGTTTTTACCGCATATAACAATATGAGAACATTGCTGTTTTATGTAAAATTATCCTTTTCTAGAACGATACACGGAGAGAATTAAATGAATTGACATCTTTCTTTTTCTAAATATAAAAATATGAGAACATTGCTGTTTTATGTAGAATTATCCTTTTCTAGAACGATACACGAAGAGAACTAAATGAATTGACGTCTTCCTTTTTCTAAATATCCCAGTTAATAAAAGGGATAAAATAATATCTATAATAAAAAATTTTTGTAGCTTAAAGAGCAGAGCAATAAGAAACATTACTATATATTAACACGAATTTTCTGCGAGAAAATTCGGATTCCGGGTCGATTAGAATTCCTTCTTCGGGGAATCCGCGCGCGTTGCAATTCCGAAAAATGAACTTTCAAAGTAATCAAACAAGCATGAATTCCGCGAGGGACATCGAGCGATAGTCAACTAGTAGAACTGTGGGATTTGGAAGTTCGCCAATGCACGACGGTTCTCGACGAACGTTGGCGGCGTGAACTTTGTTTCTGAGTTTTGATGCGCGTTGTAAATTGCTCGGATCTCGTGCTATGGATCTTTCTACCGTACGACACGCTTGAGTACGCGAGTTTTCTCTCCCGCTGTTACATAGAGAAGGGAAATGTTTTTGTTATCCGATCGTTACCGTGCACGTCCAACGCTATTCGCGGCCGTATCGCGGTCATATCGTAAGAAGCTCGCACGCGTGATGAAAGTCGGAACGTTTTTGTTTTCTTTTTTCCTTTCCTCTCTCTCTCTCTCTGTCTCTCTTTCTCTCCCTTTTCTTTCTCTTTCCCGACTTCGTTCTTCAATCTAAGTCACGGGTTCCGCGCGACGCTTTCAATAGCGTGAACGTGGCACGAGATAACGTTAGGAATAATGCGATCGGCAATATTTCCGCGCATTCACGGGCGTTGGAAATCTTCGAGGAATAAGGAACGGGGCACGTTCGCGAATGGCGATTGCACACAATGCGCCCACGTAGGCGCAGCAATCCCTCAACTTGTCACTTACGTTCCGCTTGTAACGGGCGGTCGTTCCCGTTCTCGCAACCCCTCGCGCTCCCCGCCACCACCCCCGGCCGTCCTACAGCCCCAACTTTTACGCCAACCCCTTCATTCGTATGGCAGACGATGGCTCTTTTCATCCGACGAGGCATTTTATTCGAGAAACTCGTCGGCGTCGACGACGGGAACGACGGAGAATAGGGCTAGGGAGGACAAGTTGACCTTCGACCTTTGTGAAACTTTGGCTCTATAAAAGTACTCGCTTCGTCAAGGTCGAGCACGTCCTTCGCGCTTCCGCAAAAGACTGAACGAATTCATCCATATGTTTTATCCGTACATGTCTAAAGATTGCATCTAGCACTGCGTTTAATAATATGATGTCATGTATAAAAATTGTTTGCATAAAATGTATCAGATATTTTAACTTCTCTTGCATAAACTTTATTGTCTATAGCTTGTAATAAAGTTTGCGTGAAAGATGAAGAAAATTGTAATCCCATCTGTTGCCAAAAACCAACAAAGCTTATTTAATTGAAGCTTATTATATATTTATATCAACTTGTTAAAGTATTATTAATTGAACGCGAGTAGTCCAAAGACGTTCGATGAGTTTTTGCAGTTAAAATAGGAATTCACGAAGCATCGGCAAAGCTAATTGTCGGCGCCACTTTCAATTGTTTTGAGCAAATTGCGCAATTATCCTCGTTACGATCGGTTATTTCCTGGGCGAGTTTAGGCTCGTAAACTAACACTGAATGCGTTTGATAATCGCCACTACGATTATTAATGATCCACGCGCAAAGTTCTCGGCAAGTAATAACAGGAAGCACGTCGAATTTGATAGTCGCGGCGGGTTCGTTAATTATAAATACTGATAGTCGATAATTAGAAGCGATTCCGCGATAACCCGGCGCGTCCGTTCAGCGTACGTCCAGTTATTATGGCGAATCCCATAATCATGTAATATCTAAAATTATGCTCGCCAGAGTTTTCGCACTGGCGCGCGCGCGCATGACCGGCGCATTAGCAAATTGGCGGTTAAATAATTAAATAATGCGGTACGGCGACGTGATCATTTTAATACAAAATCATCATCGCGGAAATTGTCCTTCTCGTCATCATTCGCCGCGACACTGTGCTCCAGCCATGCTTCGAATTTAATTATAACTTCCATCGGGCGTGCGCGCGCGCGCGCGCGCGTGTGCAACCGCGGCGCAAATTTAATGCCGCTGTTAAATCACTCCGCAAACTGTTCTTCCACGGCTCACTATCAGCAACGGTCCTGCGTCCGCATATTGTATCTATCTCGCCGTATCTACGGAGGATTTCAACGGTCACATTTCTTGGTCCCGTTTCGGATAATGACTTTATTTCGTTATACGGTTTAATCGTCTAATCTCGCGACGTGGCCGTAGAACGTTTAAAAGCACTTATCGAACTACCCGTACCGATTTAATTCCCGGATACACACGCGAGATATAAACGTCACGTGCAACGAGCTCGTTTTTTTTAATGCGGAAACTTCCGTTCCAGAAACGGTCCTCTATGAACCGCGCACTGTTTTTAAATGCGATTTTACCTCGTCGCTTTAATATATTCATTGAATTATCTTCCGCGCGCTTTATTTTCATCCCCTTTGCCCCTGCCGCGGCAAGATAGAAACGCGTATGCAACATTGGTCGGATTACAGAATACAAAATGCCGTAATAGGATACAATAGGTAATTAACATACTCATTTGCTGCTTTACCGAAACACATGCGAGCTTTCAAAGCGTATTTCTCGATGCTTAGTCCTTAACATAATGGGCATGAAAATGCGGTGCGAATTTTCATCTTATATTTTCCCACAAACTCGATCTCCGCAAACTGGAATAACTAAACGGCAAACCGGATTTGTAAGCTGCTGAAAAATCTATATTCAGAATCATCGAATATGATCGGCGCGACTTTTTATATCATAAAATTATATTTATCGATACTCTCTCTTCGTTTTTTATTATTTCTCATGAGTAAGAACACATGCTACAAGAGTCCATTCGTAGCTGCGATTTACCCGTTTAAAAACAATTGCATTTGGATCGTGTTTATTATGCCATATTGTCTGGCATCGCGTTATAATTCGCTTCATTAATTTGTCCACGCTAATTTAATGCCGTTCCGCATGTACAAGCCGTACTCATCGTAGCTGTAAATATTAATTGCGCAACTGAAAACTATTCAATCTTGCAAATCTATATTTTGTTTCATCAAGTATTTACAATACGATACGACAATCGTATATTACATAATTTCCATTTAAGAATTAAAAACTTGCATTTACACACTTATAGGATATTATTTATTTAATACAAATATCGGAATATCGTTAATAATCTTCATATATAAATTACCGGAAAAATTTGGAGTGACTTATATAAATTAAGCTTCTAATTTGGAAAGATCTTTTTTTAAATTTTAATTTGCCACTTATTAAAATTTGAAGTTACATGAAGTCACTTGAAATTACATGTTGGAGAAAACTATGACAGTTCTAAAAGTTATAAAAATATAATCAAATGTTTCTTAAAAAAGCTTAATTCCGATTTAATTAGAAATTTATAAATGAAAAAATAGTAATCTGGGACACTCCGTATATATGTATAAGGCGCAAAAACAAATTGATCTTTTTCTCCCTCTGCAGTTTCTGTGTCAATTAAAATTCCATTTCAGTTAACATACAATACTGTACAATACTGATTTACATGTTAATTTTGACATTTATGTCACATCTATGTTAACTCACATGTCTTAAATATCAGAAGTAGGATCGCATTTTCTTTTCATTCATATCGCAATTCCGATACCATTGTGGAAACGGCTAGTCTGATTTAATCATACCGCGACTACTGCCGAGATGCGTATCCAAGTAGAAACGGACGGCAATGTCAGACAGAAATGCCGTTGGCGATCGGTAACTGGAAACGACGTGATGTACCAAGACGAATGGAAGCACTGACGTTCAAGTCTAGTTATTCTAATTCTGAATAACGTTTGTAGATGAATATGAGTTAAATGTTGAAGAAAGTCGAATTTTTTGAATCTGAATATAGACAATTCAAAATACCGACGTTGCGTTTACTAAAAATATTGTTACAGAATACTTTAATAGAGTATGCTGCCGTATTAGAAATGAGAAGACTAAAGATATTAAAAATACATAGAATTTTATAGTTAAAATAAAGAGAAGAGAAAATAAAAGATGCTATTTTATATTACGGTCACGGAAAAGGAATAGAACAAGATGTACCGGAAGTACACTAAAATCTGTTTCGTCAGATAGCGGCATTTGTCCTATCGCAGCAGGGGGAGATTTATCACGGATTTCCAATCAATTACGACGGTCACGCGACAGAAGAAGATGAACTCTCTCACTCTCGACTGCGTGTCCCCCGATTGATAATCGTCTCCTCGGATTACGGCCCTCGGCTCTCTCTCTCTCTCTCTCTCTCTCTCTCTCTCTCTCTCTCTCTCTCTCTCTCTCTCTCTCTCTCTCTCTCTCTCGCTCATATTCTCTCACTCTGCTGACCTCTCGAGAGCGACGAAGATGGGAGGCGAGTTAATTTGAGGAAACTTGGGAGCGAAGCACAGCCTCTAGACTGAAGGAAGGCGTCGGGAGCGGATATGACGAAGAGGACCGCGCGCCTCCTCATGTCTGACTTCTCGGTCGGGCGCGCTAGACGTGACCGACATAGCTGACCAACCCCGTTCATAACGATGAACTCCGGCTAAATTAAAGGAAAACAATTGTCGCGCTCTGACCGCCGGCCAGAATTAAAGTGGAGTACCTTGCGTTTCGGTCAATTTTACGAGAGGGGGTAGAGAAAGACGCTTACGCACGGTCATCCGCGCGTACAGGTTCACGAAAAGCGAACGCGAGTCGCGACACGAAGGAAAGCACAGTCGCGCTTGACGATGGAAAAACGTTTCCCTCGCCGCTCCGCCGCTCCTACACGCGATGAAATAACGAGACACAGCCGACGGCTGACGTGAATTCAGTTCTCGGCGCGTGTCTCGTGTCTTTAGGAAATTCCGGCAAATTGCCTCGTGATAAGAGCACGTAGGGAGATAATCGAAACCATATACACTCGCGCGGTTGAGAAACGTAAGCGGGTAATCCTGTTACCGGCGTCCGTTACCGTTTACCTAAGTCTTATATGCTGTGTTTCGCTACGAGGTTGCCTGAAAATTTCAGTTAATCGATTTTTTATCGTCCGGTGAGGTAAAACGAGACGAGAGTTCAGCCGCGCGCCCGATTCTGCTTTCGTTGAATTTTGAATCCGGAACGAATAACAACGTACGCATCAGTGAACTTTCTTTCATACTTAGAAAGATAATGCGTTATGTGCGTCGAAGGAGGAAGAATATTTTGCGATATAGTATGAGACGTTTAAATGACTGTTGCGGAATAGCTTGCAGCATTCGAGATACAGCGGCGAACGAGATGTAATTTCGACGCGGAAAATCCTTGTTACCCGGCACAACGCGATGGAAACTTCTCGGAGTTAGGGAGAAAAATAACGTCGCTAGGGGAGAAATGGCATCGCGATATTTGCAAGTGAAACTCGAATCAAATGCAGGAAGTAGAAATGAGAAACATAATTTTGTTGCGAAGGATCCTCAGTAAGCGCCCGGTCGTAACAAGGGTTTTCTCAAGGAAAATAAGGATATGTCCGCGAGCGGCTAACAACGCCGCGTAATTTGCAAGGCAGATTCCAATGGCATACGCCGAGTGAGAATGAAAAACATAAGTTTGTTACGTTTGCCGAAGGAATACGCAAATGAGTTGTGTTGCTTCGGAAAAGAAAAACAGAGACTCGTTTTCCTAGCTTGTTTGTTTTTTCTCGAACATAGTATAAATTAGCACGTTATCATTGCAATCGTTTGAATGCTGATTATGCATGTGGACGTGAGTTTTTTTCCAAAAATGTGACAGTTTTTTACGAGTTTTAAATAACGTTTCCAAAATTCCAGTGAAAAATATCACGATATCAAATCCTGTTTAAAATACAAAATTATTGTCTAAATCCATGTAACGAAAATATGAGATTGTCATATTTTACATTTTATCATCCGAACATTTTTCTGATGATGAGAAACAACGAGCTATTTAAAACTTTTTGTGATATACTTGGAATTTTATTATTTGCCCATATCGATATACTAGAAATAGGAAATTAACTTACGGGAGTAAAATATGAAAATCAGAAAACATTTCTTACATGACATCAACGTCTACAGTGTCGCAAACACAATGGAAATGCGAATCGCTAAGAAATGCATCCCGGACACTTTTTCGCGTGAAGAAGGTTTATGCGCGTCACTATAACGGCGTCGTCCAGGGGCTACTTCGCCTACGTTCCGTGAAATCTGAAGAATCTCCTGGATGCGGTGGAGGAACAGGACCCGCGGGCGACGACGGTACGTCGCACGAAATTTGCAAGCAAATTGCCAATTCTCAGACAACCCATGGACACGGTCGGCCGTGTGCGCACGTCGATAGAACGCATCGGGTAACCCACCTGCGACCTGTCTGCCAGGAGCTAGGAGCACATCTCGTGAATGTACGCGACCTGAAAATCTAACCCACGTTCGAACGCGACAAGATCTGATACACTCGAAGAGTGTACTGACAAGCTTAATCGGCTTCTTGATTTTCCTGAACCTGAGCGACAGTCTAGATTCTATACGATTCGACAAAGTAGTTACCGTTTGTCACAATTTTCACAAGTTACATTTCTGGAGTTCTTAATGCCGTCTGTTACTTAATGCCAATTAAAACAAAAGCATTTCCAATGCTCGGAAACAGGAAATGACATTATTCTTGATATTTCTACCGGAAAAATACAAGGAAATAATAATAAAAGTATCGATTTTGAGATATTTATATGTATAATGAGGCAGGTAAGCTACAGAATGAAGTAAATAAAACTAAAGTTTGAAAGGATGAACATTTGAAAAATATAAAACGCAGCAAATGTGCGTTATAATAAAATATCAACATAATTTTATTTAAAATGCATTTATATTATTTAAAATAAGAAATATTTATGTATATAAACATCAAAGTGCGCATTTTATTTTGCAAGCAATTTTAATCCTTAATTTATAAAATGTAAACGATCCATTTTGCAATATGACGTACGATCAATTTTTTGGAGAGCATGCAGGAAAACGCACTTACGTATATATGCAGATGTTTCAGTTGAGGATTATTTCGACTTTTAAGTATCGCATTAGAAAAGCACGACAAAAGCTCCTTTCAATTAGCAAATGCTTAAATACCTTCTAAAAGCCGTTGTTGCACGCGCGCAATGGTATACCGCCTTTATACACGTCGAAAGATTCTCTATTAATTTGAAGTGAGAGCCTCTTTCATTTTGTGCCTCTTCTTACAAACGACCGTAAATGTCTTAAGATCGGCAAAAATTTGAATGCCACGAGTCCTTTCGGAGTATCGAAAGAAGTCTACGAAAAAAAGCAAGCAGCTCTTGGAGTTTTGTTTTTCAAAAGATAAGTACATTTCTTTTTTCAATATACTATTTATCTAAAAGTATGTACAAAAGTACAAATAATCTAAAAAAATCAGAGAAATTTGAGAATTAAATTTTTCTTCTCAATACTACTTGTATACTTGTAAAATTAATATAATACCGATATATAAAATTTAATAATAATACTTGTGCATCTCTGTATATCTAAAAATGACTAAGAGTAATATTCTTCCATCAAGAATAATAACTATGAAGCATCGCAACACATTGTCGCGGGACGACAAATACAAATAGTTACATCGTGAGCGAACAAAACAGCAGTCGCGATGCAAGAAGGGGAACAAAACGACGCAACGTATTAAAGTGTCGGAAACCTTAACGAAGAACGGGAAGCGATACACAAGAAACAGACGCAGACCAGAGACATGAGCTCGGACGGGCGGGGTATCCATGGTCTGGTGGGCGAAAAAGCGCCGGAGGCGGAAAGCCAAGGAGAAAGGGACGAAGTACGAGGAAAGAAGAGAGGAAGAAAAAAAAAGCGACGAAGGAAGAAGGAGCAGGAAGAAAAAGAAAAGCTTAGAGGGAGGCGAGGGCGGAAAGAAGCGGCAGGGGTGAGGGGGCAACGGAACCGAATACCGCGTCTCAGTGTGTGAGCGAAACGGACTGCAAAAACCGAAACTGCAAGATGTGCAACTGCCGAGCTCTCCTCGGCTGGACGAACGCAGGGATTGCCGGCGACGTCAGCGGAAGGTCCATCCCGGGCCGGCCAAGGCTCCCACCCCTTTTTTCTCCCGTGGATCTTGTCCAACTCGAAAGGGAGCTTAGAAGAGATCGGTCCTCGTCCGTGCCCACCGAGGGGGTTCTTTTGAAAGTGGGAATCCGGTGAGAAGCACCGAAGAGGATATACCAGCTCTGGCGTCTTGATAGCGAGATTTTCCTACCCCGATCGTTCCAATTGCGCTCCGACCGCGGCGCGCATTTTAGGGAACCCGATAATTCAGGGAAACCGAACGGTACGGTATATACCGACGTACGTCCGAGAAGGCGTTATAATTTTTAGCGGCCGCCTTTAGCAGCGGCGACGATGTTTATGGCCTTCGAAAGTTCGCGCGAGGATATCCATTCGCGCCGAGTACGTTGGATCGAGCGCACCATATACTAAATAATGAAACTTGGAATTATACGACATTCACCGAGCGCAAGCCAGCGAGACGTAAAAATTTAGATACCCTACTTATACGAAAGATTAAAGCGGCAGAGGACTGTCGATGACATAAAATGTCGTTCGGCGGAGAAAGTATATTATAGGATTAGTGTTAAGCCAAGACGTGTTTTCAAAAATAATTTTCTCACAGAAACATCTTGCATCGCACTCGCGGTTGCTGAAACGGAACACGAGTCTATTAGGATTATGAATATTTCTGAGCGATAATAACGACATCGGCTAGTGCCGTTATCGCACTAGAAATCTATTTCCAATTACTGCTCACCAATTAACGACTATCTCGCTCGCTTTTATAACGTGCATTTCCCATCCGACGCGCGATATCGGTTAGCCTTAAAAATACTCTCAATACTTTTCATCCCCTTAAACGGCACAAAGCACACGATCTTTCCATCTTTTCCATCTTGGCCTTACCTCGTTCCCTCGCGTATTTCTGCCGGAATAAACTTCCCTCTATTTCTTTCGCACCCTCCTATCGTCGTACTCGCGCTTCCGCCGACGCGTTCTCCCTCTCCCGACTTCTCTTCTTATTCCTCTCCTTCACCTCTTCTTCGTTCTCACCCTCGTATATTGATTACATAAGCGACCGAATATACTAACTCAGCTAAAAACGTCCTCTACCCGCGTGCCTCTCCTTCCTCCTTACGTCGTGCCCGCCCTCCGAAATGTCGTTTATGCCGGGACCATCCCCCCCGGCTGCATCGTCGTAGTCAAATGACTGCGGGAGGGGCAGGGCAGCAGTGCATTAACGACGATTTTACGAATCCTCAGCACGATCGACGAAGCGGACTATCGCAATCACATCGCGCAGCGCGATAAAGGTGGTCATCGATTACACGTACTTGCCGCAGGTACCCTCGCATAAGATGCATACGTAATGCTGACCGGAAATCCGGCTTCTCTTATCAAGTACCAGTTATACTTAAAGCCTACGAATTTTGGCGGCTTTCTAAAAAAAAACTTTCATAATAGAAATAAAGACAAATTTCCTAATCACGAAAAAGAAAGAAATTGATGACACATGAGTTTACCATGTTGATTGATAATATAGTTGCAAAATTAAATGGAATTAAAATCAGAAAATCATTTTCTCTGTAATACAGTCGAAATAAAAGCATTAATAAAGTTTTAATAAAGCCAAAAATAAAAGGATTTTGGGTTTAATTATATTTTATTTTTTAATTAATATATATTGGATTTTCTCTCGAGGAAAGATCCCATTTATTATCCAATTGAATTATTGTTAAAAAATTAAGAGCTCTAATTTATTTAAAAGCGAAAATGTAATTTAAATTTTATTTAGATATTTAAATATTTAAATATGATTAATTTACAATTTTCTCTTATCTTTAATTTTTAAATACTGATTCTATCGTTTGATGACAAAAAAGAATTGTAAAAAAAATTATAGAACATAGGAGAGGCAGAATTACTGATATTTTTATCTGTTCTCCGCTGCAAAAAATTATTTTCAAAATTACCGACAAAGTAACAATCATGATATGTATCATAGAAAACCTTATTTTATATGTAATTTTTTCGCAGAATATTTTGTATAACGAACATGATACGAAAAGCGGTGCATAAAGCATCGTTATTACAGTAGAAAGTTGAAGTAATATATATTACACGCTCACGTTCCGAGTACGCGTAATTCATATGCTCGGAATGCATAATTGGTATTGCCGATAAAATTAAAGTACTTTCGGCGAACAGTAAAGCGTCCATTAAAACTTTTCAGAGGGAGGATCGCATCCCCGTTCGCGGTGAATAGACCACGTTTCGCTTTTGAAGCCTCTCTAGTTACGATCCTTGCACGCTTATAACGTTTCAGTTCGCGTAGTCGTTAAAAAGGCCTATAACTTTGACCACTATGCCATTTCACTCATTGAAAAGAATGTATTATCTATAAAGCTACATATACACCAAAGTTATTAAGATGTTATTATTTAAAAAAAGAAAAATTTTTATCAACAATTGTTATTTCATTTTAAATTATCGATAATTAGAGTAAACATTTTTTTTACGAGATACTTACGAAGAGCGGAAGAATAAACAGTTTTATCTGTTGAAAGCACATTAATTTCTTGCGCCGCTAAATAAGTTTATTAGCTTGTCGCGTTGAAAAAAATTCACGAAAATTTTTATAGATGAGCTCTTTATAAAGTTATCCATTGTTACGTAAAAAGTCATCCTTCTTTGTTACGCTTCAGTAACATTCTTCACAAAAATATCGGTCAGAGATAAATTTATCAGCGAGCATCCATCTTCGTTCTCAATCGCGAAACTGCGGAGCAAAAATTCATAATTTTTACCGTATTCGTCGGGGACGAAGAGGAATGTAAAAGGTAAATGAGAGAGACGAAACTGGAAATATGAGGAGAAGGACGATAAAACTATTAAGCAAATCCCAATCGAAATTTAATAGCGTACTGCAGTGTGCGTCGGGCGACATAAAATAATTGAGTCAAATATGAAAATACCGAGGCGAACGGAGCGACGGAAGATTGCCGAAAAGAGAAAAATTGATAGAATTATTGAAACAAAGGCCATGGGCCTTTAGAGCCGATCCTCGAGGACGCAAACACGCGAATTAATTTGCCTGCGACGCTTTTTTTTCACGCTGCAGGAAGGACACCGGTCCCTAGGCTGAAAACTCAATAGGGACGGAAAACTCTGTAGCCGCATAACGAACCGATCTAACCGGGCCTGAGAGAAAACGCGCTGCAAAGTCGGACAAAGAGGAGCCGGAAAAAGAGAGAAAGAACACTAGGCACAATGAAGTATGAAAAAAAACGCGTGCCAAAAATTCCATCTCGTTGGACGCGCCATTTTTACGCGTTGCCGCCCTTGGGGAATTGAATTTCTATCGGGCGCCGCGCTTGATCGTTCCGACGAATTATTTGTCGTTCTGACTTTCGTCGACACGGCGACATCCGTTTTCCTTTTTTGTTTCGTCCTTTTTTTCATATATTTTTTTTCGGAGGCAGGCGAGCTCGTATCGCAGTTGTTTCAGAGGCCATTGTTTCTCTATACGAAGTTTGAGCGACCCGCTAACGCCGTAACCGCGGCAAAGTTATGCGAAACGAACAGATTTGTTATCCGCAAAGAACACACAGGCTTTCGTTATGAAACAAATTTCTCCTAACAGTGTGCTTGTTTCAGAATTTAGTTTTCTGTATTTAAAAAGATCATTTATTATTCTTTTATTCAAATCGCCCGTGTGCCATTATTTCTTCTCTTAATTAATAGAAGCTGCATTATATTACGAAGGGACGTCCAAACTGATTTAATGATAATTCTGATGAAATAGGCTATGTACTCCAAGCGTTGTATTTCTCAATCAGTTTGGAGTTTACTTTTTTAAAAAACAATTGGGACAATGTATGACGGCTGAAGCTTGCAATGTGAATAGCATTTTAGGCTTGCATTCTACAAAGTTGAAATTCACATTAGCATTGTTAGCCTAATGCGGCAGAACTTGAACAATGCCGATGACGCTAATGATAATGTTAGGAAATTTTACGTATAACGCGCAAGTTATTCATTCGCCGCATTCGAAATGAGATGACGACACGTGAGTTCATCAGAAAAGTTCTCAGTCGCGACATTGTCGACATTGAGAGGTAGTCGTGAGAAAAGGAGTTCGTGCGCCGGTAGACGTTTCCCGAGGGCGTCGGTTTGCTTTTCGCACAGAAAAAAAGGAAGGAACAGCGAAAAAAGACGGCGGGATGAGAAGGGGGGGGGGAAGGGTGACAGTCGTCTCTCACTTTCGTGAGATATTAAATTGCGAATTGAGGAAACGAAGAGAGAGAACGAGAGCAAGAAAGAGAAAGGAAGAGAAAGAGCGAGAGAGAGAGAGACCGCGCCGGTGAATACCGCCGCGATATGCATTATACAATGGACGCTCGTTTTTCACGCTTAATCTCATTAAACTCCACCGTTCCGCCACCGCTCCCGCGGGGTATTGCCCGTTATAGAAGTAGAAAATCAAATCTGCGAAAATATACGCACGCCCGCGATGCGGTGCAACGAACACGCCGCGCCGCCACGTATAAATACAGACGGGCTAACGCGATTATTGTGTCGTGCCGATAATCCTTAATGCGTTCGTTAATGCAGAAGTCGGCGCATTTCGTGCTGGCGCGGGTTCCGGAGGTGCCAGCTATAAAAAGGTATCCGGCACGGAGTGGATAATGGAAAACGCGATTATGGAAAAGCGCGCGCCGACATCGACGGCCGTCAAATGCGGACAGATATGTATGAGCGTCCGGGGGACGTTTCGATTCGTCCTCTTCGTCGATCCTCCGCCATACAACGGGAGGAAAAAGAAACGTGTGTGCCTTCCTCTCAAAAAGAAACAGATCGTAAAAATCCCTCTTTCTCCCTCATCCTCTCGCTGAAAACCGTAAGAACGGACGCGTTGAGGTCATTGCGTTTAACTGCCGGAAACCGGGATTAAAGTCGCGAAGAAATAATTTCTGCGTCGGAGGAGCCCGGCGTTTTCACGGTAGTTCGATCAGCGAGACCTCGTTCCACGATAGCTTCTCTCTTTCTAGCGGTAGCAGCCTTTCACGAATGCGGAATAAACGTTGGTGGCGGGGTTAGCATTCACGTCTTTGAACTTGACACGGGTCACCTGACTCCCGCTAGTCTCTTCCTTCGCTAACGTCCTTCCCTTCCGAGTTTCCTCTCTCCTTGGTGAACTTCACTTGGCTAGCGAGTTAACGGTGCGAGTCTCTTCTGCGATCCTCTCCTCTAGGATCTCTCTTTTTGGGATATCATCGTTGCATCGCATTTATTGATAATTTTAATATAGTAGTGACTGCTCTTTTAGTTAAAGATATATCACCGTTCACAAGAGGACAATATCAGAATCAGTAAGGGAGAAATAAAATAAAAGTATAAATTTTTATTATGGATTTTTTTTATGGATTGCTGTTGATTTTAATTTTGAAAATTTTTGAAATTTCGATATAAAATCGTTATTACTTATAAAATATCTTTATTACTTACAAATGAAAATTTTATTAAAAATAACGTATTAAAAATTTTTCGTCCACAATCCATTCTAAAAAGAAGTTTAGTTGAAATTTTGTTTTAAAAGCTTTAATAAAAAGAATTTATATAGTATCAATGTCATAAAAATAAATATTTCATAAGAAACAGGAAAAATTAGAATAAAATTCTTGTAATGAAATCAAATTATTAATAAACAGTAATACAAGAGACGTAACTAAAATTTTTCTGAATTTATTTTTTTGTCGAAAAAATTTCAGAGAGAAAAATATTTCATTTATAAATATTTATAAATAAAATACGAATTCCTTTAACTGGTATGTAATTTGAAGCTTAGTTTTAAAAATATAATACTGAAAATTGAAAAATTGCAATCGGCGATATATTCCTCAATATCTTTTCGCTAAGATATAATCTACTTTAAAATGACATATTACAAAAATAATGTGCCATTCGATCTGGCTGATACACTCGGTGAATAAGATATATCGTAACAAATAAACTATTAGTCTAAACTTCGTATGTATACGCGTCATAGATATATCCATTTTAGAATAAGGCATTTCGAATCTTGAACTTGTCACAGATTAATGGATTGCACAAATCTCGTGTTTATTTTCCTCTCCATCTCTTTGTCCAGTTTTAATGAACCTCGTTCCGCTCGAAACTATAACCGCAACTTGCCGCACTCTCCGAGTTCTCCGATACACTCCTTCTTCACCGAAAGTTTCGGTAAGTTCATGATCTAGCGCGACTGTTCCGCTCGAGAACGATTCTTCTCGGTTCGCTGGCGAAGTTGCGCTTACAATTAGTGAGGAGCAGCCGGAATAATCGGAAGCTAATTCAGAAACTGCCTCGGAATGGCGATAATTAACTCGGGAGAGAGAAGACGGGCAAAACGGCGGTCGGTTACGAAAATCTCAGGTGATAAATCCGGCGCGGGTCGTTCGAGACTCAAAATGGGCCTTTTATCTCCTCGATCCTTTGCGGCTGTGTTTCGTAATTCCGCCGTGTATCGCCGGTATATACCATCCCAGTTTGTTTTATAATACAGAGCACCGATTCCAGCCGGACGGTTCTCTTTATTTCTCTATTATGTCCGTTCTGTTTTCTTCGCTTCCTTGTTTTTCCACCGCCCGGCACTTCAGATTTTCTCCGGTTCGTTCGGCTTCATGAAACTTTTATTACGGGGCAACGTTGTTTCTTACAGCGGTACTTTGATCATTTTAAATCGTAGTACAAGTACATCCAGATTAAACGAAAGAAGCCACGCGCGTTTATCCTCTGGGAAAGAGAGTGAAGGGGAGAGGAAAAAAAGAACGAAAAAGAACTAAGCGACGCAATAAAAAGGAAACATCGTTTTCATTTCGAGTGTCTTCCTGATTGCACTATGCCAGTTTACTAATTGATATCTACTTTGTGTTGTGTGCAACGAGTGGTTGTTTCGCAGCCAAATTAATTAAGTCGAATCAATACAATGTAGCTCTGGAATAATAAATGACGAATTGACAACCGTTGCGGCGTGTGGCGGAATCCGATGTGGAATGGGAAATTTTAAATCATAATATTAAATTGGGCTGTATTAATTAATGAAAGAACACTCACTCGACGCAATTAATAAAATCACATCATGAAAAACATGAATTGGCCAAGTTGGCTTATTATTGCACCGCGTTCGAGAAATACGCAACGTATTATGGAAATAATTTTATCTTCCAAAAGGGGTGCTTTCGCGCGTTCATTTCCGCACACTCGGGGAAATTTAATAAAAGCGAGATTAATGAAAAACGGTATGCTCCTTTTCATCAACTCGTAGCATTTATAATACCGCCTCTTAAATCCAATAATGTTAATGCCTAATTCAGTCTGAAAATTGTTAAATCTCAAATGGGACAGCTCTGAAAAGACTTTTAAACAATTTTTCTATTTTTGCATTTTACAGTGAATTTCAAATCTCGAGATGTAAAAAAAAAAGATTGCGCGATGAAACGTTGTATCATTGCATTTGCGTTTTTACTTATTCTCAGTTTTAAAATCGAAGAAAAACTACTTCCCTCTATGTCTCTCTCCTCTACATGTACCGGAACACATATTAATCGTGAACGGCAAGTTTGGTTATTAACTCGTAACGCTTGTCCCCTTTCGCTTGCCGCAGCCTTCTGTTTATTTCAGTTTCTAACGAGGTACATGGTGGCGCAGGTATTTCGATTAGTTCGATGAATTTTGCGGGATATTTCACGAGGGCGAGGCGACCGCACCGGGTTATACCTAACGGTTTAATATTCGCGACACAAAATTATGTCGGCGGGTACGTTCGACGGAATCAGGTTGAAATGTTGCCCGGCCAATAATAATCAAGCCGGTAACGATCGACGTTCTGCCGCGCACTCAGGTTTAATTACACCAGTTGTCATCCGTGTTTACTCACGGAGATACGTGCGTTTCGCTTCGATAAAACGCCACTGACGGCGACGGAGAATATTTCCGAACTACTACTGCGCGGCATTTATTTGTAGAATAGCGATGCGATACGCTGCGCGGAATTGACGGACCATTTTTCTGCATAGCTGCACTAGAGATTCCTCGCTGTATTGCGAGGACCTCGATGGAATCTCTCTTTTTCTCTCCCTCTCTCTCTCTCTCTCTCTCTCTCTCTCATTTGGCAGAAAATGCAAGCGATAATAAACGGAATAATGAATCAGTGTACGATAATTTAAGTGCACGAGCTAAATCGAGAGCGTTGAATATGATTGGTTAATTAATCAAGTTCAGTCCTACGTGTGGCTATTGTATTTTCGATTTTCGCGTTTAATGCTTTGGTCGTTAACAAAATCAATTCTCAGCCGCAATGAAATGATAGAAAATTCATATTATGACTAATGTAATAATAAATGAAGCGAAATAAGCTCTATGAATATTGAAGCTTATTCAATTTTTTTAGACACAAAACAGTGCCGTCGAAATGCGATGGATATGATGAATTAGAATAGACGAGGTGAAACGAAGATGAAGAATTAGTTGATCAAGTCTTAGTTTATCTTGCTTAATTTATCTGATAATTAACAAAATATCTGCCGTAAGGCAGATTAAAATTACATCTCGAAAGAGTCATCTTCATTTCTTTACTCCGAATAGCGATTTCTGCGTTACATGCTAAATATCAGTTGTTATTTCTCCGCGCGAAATAAAGATAATCCGCTTAACGTATTTCAGTACGACGACACTTCGTTGTGAAAAGAAATGTTCTTGAATCCGCCCCGAGGACGATCGAAGATGATTTATTTTACAAATACAGCCGTAATTTATCGAATGACGTAAACGGATCCCTCGAATCTTCCGATCTACCTCTTTTTTCCAAACGAAGACGAACGCGCGCGGTTGTTTCGAGGAGGGTCTCGCTTACCCCTCCGCCCGCTTCCTGTCCTCCTTTACCGTGTACTCCCTCGCCGCCATCTACCCTGCCAAAAGTTATTTCCGCTGGAAATTTATCGCTCTGGCGAGAATCGAGGCGTCATTTCCGGGCGAACGAAACAAAGAGAAGCGCCGTGCCGGCCGATCTCGCTCTTCGTTCGAAGAATAATTGGCGCCCACTTTTATCGCCTTTCTCTTTAACCCTCCCCCCCCTCCTCCCGCCCGCTCAGATAAAAGTATCGCGAAACTCGCGAATGTAAATCGTCAGCTAAAAGTACGTGACGTATCGGCGCATCTATCTTGCGCCGTGAAGAAAAACGCGCGCTAACGGAAGACAGGCGCGGTCGTTCTCTTATTTACAAACTTCTCTCCCTCAGTCGATACATTCGATTTAACTTGCGACGACGATAAGCGAAGTACACGCGGCTTAACTCTTCCCGAATGCATGCATATATAATGAGATATGAGAATTCAATCACTTTAGCAGACATTCGTTCTTCGATAAGAAACAAAAAGCATACATTTTGATACAAAGTTTGATACGAAACTGCGGTTGCGGCCAAAAAGAGACATACTTTAAAGAAGACATAGCAACGAAAGTACAAACCTTACCTTTCTACAAGAATTTTTGTTGCTAACAGAAAAAAAATGGCAAAACGTCGTTAATTAAGAATTAATACGTGAAACGTATTTATTTCCACGATTACTATCGCGGAACACCCCCATATATCGTTACGCCATTCTCGTTGCCGCATGATGGTGCAAAACAAATGAACTCCCACGAACGCCGCAGGAGCATGAACGAGGCAAACTAAGCACGCGATAACGGGGCGAAATTTCCGATCCGTTTCCCTCGTCCTCGAGATCGATCGTTAGGGGCGGCCGTTTCGTTCTCTGAAAAGGGTCTACGCGCGGCGCGGGGAGTGATCGGGGCGGTAGAAAGCAAAATCGAGGGAGGCAGCACTCGACCGATTAATTAAAAACTTGGTACTGCCGTGTCAAGAAGCACGCTTCGCCAGGAAACGACGCGGATGTGACAGGATAATGCCGCGGTGACTAAGCGGTACCGGTTTACCCGCGGGTCTTTTCGGGTCAAAATTGGCGTCATAATAAGATAGATAACGAAAAACGGGGAGGGAGCTGAGGTCACGATTTATTGTATTGCATTCTCTCTAGATGAAAAAAAAAACAAGAAAAAGAGGAGAACCCGTTTTATCAATGAACTCCATTTTTAAACACCAGATTTCAACACTTCAAAATCTTTGAACCATTGAACACTCCACTGGCACTAAACGAATCCTTGGTTTTCATTTTCAATTTACGTATTTTTTCGCATGAAACATTGAAATTGACGAAATATTCTTTCGAATAAATTCTCTATAAATCAAAATTTTGCTTTGAAAAAGTGATTTTAGGGAAAAAATGCAGAGGAACATAAAGCGATATGCAATTTAAAAAATTTTTTTTAGATCAGAAAGCATTTTAACAACAAAATCGTTAACATTTTTACATAAAAACATAAACTTTATGCGAATAAAAGCTTGAACTGCATATCAGCGGTGCTCCGGGCTGTCCCAATTTTATTTCTGTCGCTGCGATTTTGAATCGCGATATCGTGTAGATTTAGCAATGCTTAATGATGAGCGAGGTCGTGAACCTCGCCATTGGGACGGTGCAGGTAATTGTCACGATTAATTATTCTGTGATTTTCTTTATTCCGAAAGCGGATCGGATAGCTAGTTCAGTTCAGGTTAGCGGAAGTCGGAAAGCTGCGCTGGGTAATTTAGTGCTTGCGGTTGTTATCGATTATCGAATGCGCGACTCGTTGCCAATAAGTATTTGCGCCGCGGGACATAAATATATCGCTCGCAACGAAAAGCTGTGATTTGAGACGCAGCAAAATATCGGTCGGCTAAATATTGCGATATCACATTTATCTTGATGCTTGAAAGAATATCTTTTCTCTCGAGTTTTCTTCGCGTTAACAAAGAAAGAAATGTTAGAAAATTGATCTGGCTGTTTGTAATAGATTATATTAATTTATATTATAATTACAAATATATACAAAATATATCTTTTGTTTTTATTTTATTCTTATTTTATATATATAATATATATTTTATTATATGTGTATATATATATATATATATAAAATTCGTGTGTATATATATATATAT
>VBVQ01002621.1:0-23801 GCA_011636635.1 Tetramorium simillimum
AACCTACAGAAACTAAATTTGAACTACTTAGGGATTTCCGTTGGTACCAACACTCTCGCCGCCATTTTTCGGGAAATTGTCGTGTAACCGCCCGAATTTGCTATTACCTGCGTTCGTTTTCTCCCAATTCTTCCCACTGGGAGTATATACTTTACTAAAAATCTATAGGGTACGTTACGTATATTATAGATTTTTAATATAAAATTGCTCCCAGTGGGAGAAAACGAACGCAGGCTTTACGTTCCTCCAGCTGTTGTTGTCGGTCCGATTTCCCGCCTGCCCTTCTTTCTGTACTTTGCACCTTCGCTGCGCGAGGTCTCTCAGCTCGCCTCGGTCGACTTCAACTTGCCTGTCATTACTGTCATTCAATTCGATTCGCCGGGGCGAATCGCGCTGGCGTAAGCATTTCGTCGGGTCTGCGAGTCGAGGTGAGCTGTCACGCAGCGCGGTTTTTGCGACACGATGAGCAACGGGCAGTTGTGTAACGTTTCGTCGCGGTAGAGACACGCAACGTCTCGTTCCCTCAGTTCGCTCAGCCCGTCTTCGCAAACACCACCAGCAGCACCATGGCCTGGCTCGGCACGATCGCGAACAACGTGCTGCGAAACATCGTCTTCTCGGACACGCCGCCGAACGTGATCCAGGAGGTCCGGCCGGAGCATTACAGCAATCGGCACATACACTCCCGGGAAGACGGCATCGTTCTCTACGGGCCCGGCGGTAAGAACCAGGATAAATATGAGATCGTCCTGCACAGGCCGTGCACGGAGACCCTGCATCAGGCGTACAGGTATGTCTTATCGATTTATTTTGTAAAGTGATATGTTAAGTAACTGTATAATCATTGTTTTCTTGAAGGTTACTGTTGATGATGCTCGCAAGAATAAGAATAGAAATTGTATATAAATTGCAATAGAACATTGTAATTATAAATATAGGGTACTTTCCAGCAACGTACATAGACAACACTGTGTTACACAGTGTACCATTTCGTCCTTGTTTGCTGAATGTCAAGGAGAGATGGAATAATTCACTGTTGCATAGTGTTGTTGTTGGGAAGCACTCATAAACACATTGCAACAGAATATTTTAATTATAAGTATAAACACATGTGATTTATCTTATAAAGTAGTATGATAAGTAACTGTATAATCATTGTTTTCTTGAAAGCAGCTACTGTTATTTCTGTTGATGACGCTCGCAAGAATAAGAATAGAAATTGTATATATATTGCAATAGAACATTGTAATTATAAGTATAAACACATGTGTTTTATCTTATAAAATAGTATGATAATTAACTATGTAATAATTGTTTTCTTAAAAGCAATTACTGCCATTTCTACTGATAATATTTTGCAAGAAATTCTTATATAAGAATAATATTGCATGATTTGAATTTAATAACGGAATCTCTGGATTCTTCAACTTTATGCTTAGCTTTCTATTATTTATCATTTTCTTATTAAATTTATTGATCCTTTGAGATAGAATATCTTCTTAACTCTTAAATGTTTTGTTTCTAGTCTGTTTCGGTCGGAAACTCTGGAAGGCGCAGAAATACGATTCTCAATATATAAAGATAAAGTTCCTGTGGTTGTGCAGATAGTGCGTGAGGTAATGATTCCTCATATTTTATATATGTTTAGATTAAGTATACTTTGAAGAAATTACATTTTCATTATATCTCTTTATAGCCTTGATATATAATTCAAGATGGATTTGATATTATTTTATAATTAACATACAATTTACATTAATTTATAATTGATAATAATCAATCTTATCCTTTTTCCTCTAGATGTGCAGTGTTGGAAAAATTCAAAAACTCTGCGACACTCTGACGGAGCATCCGACGTGGACTCTAGCGCATCTAGCGGCCTACTTTGCCCTTCACGATGCGTTCACGCACGCGATTGTCAACAGTCAGCTCAACAGCGGCGATTCGGAGACCGGTATCTCGCCTCTGCAAGTCGCCGTGCAGACCAACAACCTGCGCACGGTCGAGATGCTGATAGCGGCGAAGAGTTCACTGGAGCATCTGGACCACAATGCGAATACCGTATATCATTACGCGGCTACGTCTACCAAGGAAATCATTCTTGCCTTGGGATCAGGTCTTCCAAATAGTTTGAACAGCCGGAACAGCAACGGTCACACTCCTATGCATGTCGCGTGTCTGAACGACAAGCCCGAGTGCGTGAAAGCGCTCCTGTTAATCGGCGCCGACGTGAACATACCCGCTTCCGAGGGCCAGCCCTCCAGTCCCGGTTATGTCGGCGATTTCCTGCACAACAAGCCGAATGTGCTCCACGCGGAGGACATGAAGTTCGGTGGCACGCCGTTGCACTGGTCGCGTAGTCGCGAGGTGATCACGGCGCTGATCGACACCAACTGCGACATCGACGCGCTCAACTTCGACGGACGCACCGCGCTGCACGTGATGGTGATGCGCAAACGGCTGCCCTGCGTGGTCGCCCTGCTGAGCCACATGGCGTCCGTCAACATCGTCGACAACGACGGCAACACGCCGCTGCATGTCGCGGTCGAGGCGGAGAACTCGGTCATCGTGCAGGCGCTCATCGGCTTCGGCGCGGACATCGACGCGCGGAACTGGAAGGCGGAAACGGCCAGGCACAAAGCGAACGTCGACACCACCGAAGGCAACAAGATAATCTACCTGTTGCACGCGGTAGGCGCGCAGAGATGCCCGCCGGAGATGACGAATTGTCATCTCGGCTGCAAGCACGGCGAGAACTATACTGGTATCGCGCCGTCGGAACCGACGCATTACGTGCCGCGCACGATTCTCGATCAGATGCTTCACGTGTCCGGCATGGAGAAGATGGCCGAAAATCGTAAGCGGATCAAGGGCGGGAGGCTGCTTTGTCTCGATGGCGGCGGTATTCGGGGATTGGTGCTCATACAGACGCTGCTGGAGATCGAGTCGGTGCTGCGTAAACCCGTGGTGCACTGCTTCGACTGGATCGCCGGCACGTCCACCGGCGGTATCCTGGCGCTCGGCCTCGCCGCCGGTAAGTCCCTACGGGAATGCCAGGCGCTCTACTTTCGTATCAAGGAGAACGCGTTCGTAGGTTCGCGGCCCTACAACAGCGAGGGTCTGGAGAAGGTGTTGAAGGAGTGCCTTGGTGCCGAGACCGTTATGTCGGACATCCAAAGACCCAAGATAATGATCACGGGCGTGCTGGCCGATCGTAAGCCCGTGGATCTTCATCTGTTCCGCAATTACGAGTCGCCCAGCGTGATCTTGAAGTTGCCGGAGAGCGCAATGTTCAAATCGACACTGGCGCCGCAGGAGCAGCTACTTTGGAAAGCGGCGAGGGCGACAGGCGCGGCGCCGTCGTATTTCCGGGCGTTCGGCCGCTTTCTGGATGGCGGTTTGATCGCTAACAATCCCACCCTGGACGCCATGACGGAGATTCATGAATATAATCTGGCTCTAAAGGCTACGAATCGCGAGAAAGAGGTGATACCGCTGTCGCTGGTGGTCTCGCTCGGCACGGGACTCATACCGACTACGTTCACCCTGAACGAGATCGACGTTTTCCGACCGGACAGCCTCTGGGACACCGCCAAACTCGCTTTCGGGATCTCGGCGCTCGGCACACTGTTGGTCGATCAGGCGACATCCAGCGACGGCCGCGTAGTCGATCGCGCTCGCACCTGGTGCTCCATGATCGGTGTGCCGTATTATAGATTCAATCCGCATTTATCGACGGAAGTCGCCATGGACGAGAAGAGCGACGAGATATTAGTGAACATGATCTGGAACGCGAAGGCGTTCATGTACGCGAATCGAGATGTGGTGCAGGAACTGGCAACTATCATCGACCGCGACTCTAGTTTGGAAAAGGATTAAGGGGAAAGAAAAGTACCTGGTTATAGAATCACATCACACGCACACATACACACGGTCCGTACAATTATATCAACAATATACCGCTGGCTCGGTCAAAGATTATGTAATTAATCTAGCAATTATCTTGTTATGTAGCGTATAATACTCACTCTTTCACCGCGCTACTTGCCGCCGATGTCTCGACAAATGTGATATTAGATTGCCTTTTTTCCTCGCTCACATTATAGATGTGATTTGCGAAACTCGTATTTGTGCTCGCATATCTTTTTCTTTCATAATTCTAATTCAGTGAAGAAGTTAAATTTTTTTTCCTAGTCACTGATATACATAAATTAGTATATACATACTTTTTTTTTATATAATTTAAAAATCTGTTCGTGTTTAAAATAGTTTTTATCGTTCCTTTCTGCATAATCCCAAAGAATTTGAATATCACATAATACGTAGATAATAGATTCGTTTTATTTGTATTGTGTCACAGTTTACAGAGAGAAGAATAAATTAAAAAAAAAAAGTTACAAAGCGATCGAATAATATATTTTGTTTTGTAGAATAAAGTTAAGTAAATCAATTTAATTAAAATCGTCGTTAAGTACAACCGTTATTGTTTTAAGTACTTTACATAGTTTCATTAAGCGCCCGATGTTCGATTGAATTAAATCTCGATGGGTCGCTAATAGCGTACTATCGTCTACGCTCAAAGTTTATCAAGCACACACATACATATACACATACACGCACACACGTACATACATACAATGCCGCTGCAAAATTTCTGCGTTATAATCGAGACAAGCGAAACACGACTCGCAGTCAGAAGGGGAGGATAATGCGGTCTTGGTTTCATTCGTCAGAAACATTGTCTCGAAGTAATTTGCCTATAGTAAATAATTTCCTATCTGATTGGCGATCGTTTACGATTTTATTGTATTCGATATGCGCCACGCAATCTTAGGCTTTGCGAAAACCTCCAAGAATTGTCTCTCGTGTCAACCCCCCGTCTTCAGCTCGCGGTCTATCGGGGACCCATGTAGTACGGCGGTTGTGCCATGGACGCCGATATGTAGGGGTAAAAGGAGGGATGCGACGACACACTCTGCGGCTGATAGTCGTTCTCTTCGCCGTGCACGGTGTAGCCTTCCGCGGTAGGGTAATACTGTCCATGTACACAGGCGTAGGGCGCTTTAGCGGCGGCGGCGGCCGCGGCGGCAGCCGCACCGCTGCTCATCTCCGCGGAGTACTTGAGACCGTCCGGGTATCCCTTGGCTTCCGGGTATTTAGGCAGATCGTAAGGTTTAGCCTGTAGATCCGGGTACTTGGTCGCCGTCGACTCGTGGTGGTGGTGATACTTGGTACCGGTCATCTCGTGATGGTACTTGTTGCTGGCCATCTCGTGATGATACTTGGCGACCTCGTGACACTTCGCCTCGGCGTAGCTTCTGGCCGTCGTCTCGTACGTCGGCTTGCTAGGATGATCGGCGGCGGGATACTTCGCGACCGTCTCGTTGACCCAGACCGGTCGGGCCAAGTCGTAGGCGCCGGACTTTGGCTCGTAGGTCGCCGGTCGTTCGTACGCCTTCACGCCGGCGTCTGGATACAGGCGGGCATAGGTGCAGTCCGAGGATCCTGCGGAGGATTCCAAGGAGGTCCCCGGCGACGGAAGCCCTCCTCTGTGTACGATAATGCCCATCTGATCGTCCGACTTCGGCTTCCTGCGGCGGGGGTGATACTACGAACAGTACCGTTATATTTAAATTAGTCATCTCAAGACGCTCCACTAAAGATCTTTGAAGTTGGCATAAAAAATTAAAGTATTGAGTAATAATTTGTCAGAAATTATGTTACAAACTTTTTTTCCACACTTTAGCTGAACATTTTAATTCATTTAATTCAAATAATTTAAAAAAAACGCACTTAGGAGTGCTGATGATGAAAGTTTTTTTTACAAAGTAGATAAATAACGATTTATGAACAAATATGGACGAATTATAGACAATCAAATGCCATATAGACAATCCTATGTCAGTTTTGTAAAAATTCGTATTTCGGGGTGCCGACTTCACAGACCTTCCCCCTAGAATTATATTGTATTACGAAAAATAAAATAAATTCTCTTTTTTTTGCGCTATTATTGTGGAAATTTTTCGTGTCTGATATAACTCGATTAATTACAGCGAGCCAGTAAGTTTAATATGTGTATGTAAGAATATGTGCCTTTTTATTTAATATTCTGTTCTGAAATCCGTTAAATATTTCAAAATGAATTAATATAATTTGTTTAATAAATGGACACAAAAATTGACTTAAGAAAATTTTGTAGGTTGTTTTATATCTTTTTAATATTTAATTTCTTCAGGCAATGTCTGTCTATTTTGCAATCTATTTGCTCTTTTTCAATGTGTTATAATGTCATATTTTAAATTTCAGATAGGCATCATACTAATAACCTTGCCTTACTTTTTGTGGGTACATCTCTAACTTTTATGTACATTATATCTACATAGTTTGTAGTTATTAACAAATGTTATGCATAATAAAGTTATTATTTTTATGAAGATAAACTTATGAAATTTATAAAATCAGACTTTTAAGACGCGATTGATTAAATAAATCGAATTAAATTAACGGATAAATTAAATAGATAGTTCTTTATTTTTTCAACGAAGCGGAAACCGGTAAAAGCTCCGATTTTTCCGCGTGTTTTCCATCCGGCGCGTCTCGTCCCCGTCGCTTTCTCGCCTCGCATGAAGCGGCGACACGGATGGCTTCATCGCGGTGAATTCATTTCCCCTTCTCGTAAATCATCGTCGACGCGGTGGGATTCGAATCGCTCGGGCGATCGGGTCCTCGATTAACCACTCGAGCGCTCGGAGATGAATGCGCGTTGCACGCGTTAATTCGTTCCGCCATTCCGCGCGAATCGCGAGTCCGCGCGATTTCGTAACGCGCGGGACGACACATTTCCCCGTATTATCCCTAATTGCGTGCGCGACTCGCCGCGGCCGACGGTTAATTCGGTGGTCGAATTACCTTGTAGTGCGGATGCTGCTTCTTGTGCGCGTTCCGCAGTCTCTCGGCTTCCTCGATGAACGGCTGCTTCTCGCCGTCGCTCAGAATCCTACGGCAGAAACACATCTCGCAATCTCCGGTGTCACTACTGAATGCGTACTTGAAAAGTATCGAATTTTACGCGATAGATACTCTGAAAAAAATTCTGGCTGAAAACGGATGAATCAGAAAAATCTTGTATAACTCATAAAGTTGAGTTGAGTTCTATCATAATAACCAAAATATTTGATCAATCCTACAAGATTTTCTAATTCGTCCGTTTTTAATCAGAATTTTTTTCAGTGTATCAAATTGATTTGACAAAAAATGGAGAATCGTTATATTTCTTCGTCTGCCTCTTCCATTTTTATTCTGCAATGTCTCATTATCTTCAAATAATCTGTTTTATATGCGGAATATCTTTTTTTTATATCGTTACTCTGCCGGATATTACATAGGATGATTATAAAGTGCAGAGGGTTTTAAGCTTTCATAACTTTCGTTCTGTATATGATGAAATTAATCAGTAAAAAACATTACAATTTACTGAAACACGTATTAAGATCTTATATTTATAAAAATTTTCTTAACAGATGGATTGAAAGAGATGGATCGATCTCATGATCACGGCGTTTACCAGATATGTGCCGATTGGATTTATTTCTGGAAACATGCTAAAACTATTGTTTATTCAACAAAACCTCGCTCTTCAGATGATTTGTGAGTGCGATTTGAAGTATTACTGTAAATCGACTGCAAAACGTATTCGTAAAATTTCAGAATCGCATCTCGGTTTTACGTACGAAAAAACAACAATATTAAGAATAAATGTACATAAAACTGAAGCAAGGTTTTCCATTGATCCGTCTTATAGATTAATTTTATCACATATAAAACGGCTGAGAATTTGAAGTTACTCAACGACTTCGCGATCATTTCGTACAAAATGGGAAATACGCGACTCCCGTATTTTCTTTGACATTTACACGGTTCTGTTTATGTCGAGGCTACAGATTACCTCCACAATTTTCCCAGCGTCTTCGACAGCTCGGCGTTGTGCAATTGTGGATACTGGTCGGCAAGTCTTCGCCTTGCCGCCTGTGCCCACACCATGAAGGCGTTCATCGGGCGTTTCACGTGGGCGCTTCTTCGCCCGCCGGCGCGCGAAGTCACCGGAAGCAGCGTCCAATCGTATCCTGCAAATATACGGATGATGGGACTCTTAATCCACATATAGTCTTCGAAATTTTAGAGTATCGTAACAAATCGCAAAACTCTCTCGCACATCGTCATCTGGCGCGCCAGAGAAAAACTCTCGCTTCGTCCAGTTTGATAAATCTACGTATAACTTCAGCATAAGCTTTAATAAATGCTCTCGAATTTTAAAAGTATCTTCAGTATTGAATTTCAATTAATTTTGGAAAATATTTTTGACAGTCAATAGGGGAATACTCGATTTTCTCTCTTAGTTTTTTCTACAGCTTTATTTAACGTTTGAAAATTCAAATTAATTAAAATCGGCTCGTTCTGGTATTATTTGCTATTTAACTGTAAACCGGCAAACATGAAAGATATGTTATAAATGGCACGTGATAGCAGGAATTTTCTAACTCGTATCTTACCGCCCTCACGGGCACCGGAAGTAGTCCTGTCCGCGGAATCGGATTGTAAAGGAATACGAGATAAAACTACACCTGTATCCTCACGGCTCGTGCGGCCGATTCGACCGACATTTCTTAGCGCCGTCGGTCTCTCTCTTTCTCTTCCCTTCTTCCGTTTTTTTTTCTTTATTTAACTGCTTTACGAAGAACGCGATAAGACTTTTACGACCTGAAAATCATATAAAGATAGAGAGAGAGAGATCGAGTAAAATACTCTCCCGGTCTCCGTTCCTCTCTATCTCTCTCTCTTTATCGTTCTCCCATTATTTTTCCGCATTAAGAAACTAATTATTATTATTACTAGGCAGTCGTTTCCTCTCAAACGCAAATAGCTCACGGGTCATGTGAGTCAAGTAGGTTTTTTCCGTGAAGAAAAACTTTATCTTTTCTTCAGAAGATGATCATAACATCAACCATTAATCAGAATTACGCGCGTGAGTAGAATAAAAAAAATCAAAGCCTATAGAGATACTGATCATTTTGTGCTGAGTACTTTTTTTTCCAATTAGAATTGAACATTAAGTATATAATTTGAGCTAGAGAAAAAAATATTTAACTTTTAAAGTTAAAATTTAATAATTTTTTATTTGACAAACTTACGTCTCTCATGTCATGAAAGTTCGGTTGAATTGGACTGCGGACGTAACGCGTCAGTGGATATAGTAACATCAGAGTTTATTACGAGGTAGCCCCACTTATGTGGTCGAGACGTGAGACTCAAGTGACGTAAGTGCTCCGGATTACCGAAAATTCCGCACCGCTTAATAAGGATTCGGCTCCGGATGTGGATTCCTACATTTCACTTCGTGGGAAAGGAGCAAGCGGGCAAGCCCGAGATCGTAAAACTTTGTCTCCCTTCGAACAAATATATACCGACTTATGTAAATCTGTCCTGTGCTCTCTCTCTCTCTCACCGCGGTCTCTTAAATCTTAATTCCCCGGCCCGAAAGAACGCGGTCTGGTCCAAATTGGAGAAGGCAGACCCGGAGGAACGAGGAAGAGCTCGAGATGCAAGATGCGGTAATTAGGCCGGTTTGGAAGTTACGTAATGTACCGTATGTGCAAGACTGATGAAAAATGACTTTAGCAAGTAATTAAATTCTTGTCTTACAACATATCCTTTTTCCCACATGACCGAACATCACTTACATCCGTTTCTATCAATAGATCAGCTTTAATCTCGGCTTAACTTTTTTCAATTTTTAAAACTAGAAAAACATAAAAAATAAGTTGAACCGAAATTAAAATTAATCTGCATTTATAGAGAGAAACATTAAAGAAATATTTAGACTAGGAGTCGCCTCGTTTAATTATGATCGCGGAATGAGTGTACATAATGTATATAATATTAGCTTCTTTGAGTCCCAATACCTTTTATTATTTTAACAAAATTGATACGATTATATCTTGGCAAAGATAAAGAAAAAGAACGTTACACGTGTTAGGATTAAAAATATGGGTTTGTGAAGATTTTAACAAATTTAACGAGGGCGAGTCGAAATGTTTTCACATTTCTAATCGTCATTGAGCAGTGAGGGAGCGAGTCAACGAGGGTGGCTGGGGATAGACGGGCGAGAAAGACGGTACACGTGACGAAGCGTCAACCCGGGGGTTTGGGAAACTGGTGGGAGCTAATTACCGTGGGTCCACGGTCCACTGGCGCGGCACTTGTGTCGGCGCCTTTCAGCGTCCGGGGGAGGTCCTTCGTCGACGCCTGCGCCGATAGCCCGCGGCCGAAATACAATTTTACACGGAAACGCGGAAGGGCTTTGCGAAGAACGCGACGGGAATAGAGGGAATTTCGCGCGAACCGTGGTCGATTAGGCGTGCAGAAGGGCATTGGGTCCTTAGGGACGGACCCTCTTTGAGACCCAGCGGTACCGACAAGTGTAGATGAACCCTTCAATCGCTGAAGCCTTTACGTGGAACAGCGAAAGGAAGCGTTTCTGCGTCTCTGTCCTTTCAATAATCGTACGGGAGAAAAGGAAGATTCGTCTCGTAAATAAAATTAAACTAGAAAACAGCGTCACATTCGTCTAAAATAATGGAGATCAGTGAGCACAACGGGGAGGTCTATCTCGAGGCGACGGTGACATATTTGTTATCGGCGAATGAATCAATCTCTGGCATCGAATATGGTCGTACGTATACCTGGCGATCAAACGATACGAATTGAGAGAGAGCCGAGATCGCCAGATCGCGCCTAATTTTAGGCGCGATCGCCTCCCCCCTCCTCCCCCCCGTTTCGATTTGGCTAATTAACGACTCGGTGAATCGGCGGATCGGCGGAGTGACCGAGAGAACCCGCTCGTTTTTTTCAGGATCGTGAATGGCTTTTGAGTCGCGAGATCAGGACCGTAGTTAGCGCGCCCGTGCCACAATAGGCGGGTTGTGCGGCCTGGTGAATGAACCGGTGTGCTCGGCCATCAATGGCGACCTGTCGTCGACTCTTGCTACATTAACTCCTTTACAAATCCGCCTGTTACAAATCCTCCCGCCTTTAACGAGGCCCTCTTAAACGCTTCGACACCTCGTCCCGTCGATGTCTGACATCGGCTCCGTAGGCTCGTCGCCACGTGCCCGACGATCCTTGGCTCGCGCCGCACACGGTCCGGCCTCGCGAGAAATTCGCGCGCTGGTACCAACGCGGTACCAACGCGGATCGGCGAAACGAGTGCGTTCGAAGTCGAATGAGACGAGATGTTCGAAATTGAAATTAAGTCGGACGAGACGACTGGAGTCTAACATGTTAGTCGCCCTGATAACTGGCGTTATCTAAATTTTTTAAAACTCTTAGAATAATATTATGCCTGAGAGAGGGAGACATAAAATTTTGACATGGCTATATCACAACGTAAAACACAAATGTGACAAAATTTTTTAAGAACACTTATATAAAAATGTCATTATTACTTGATATGAAGTTTTGACAGGGGGACTTGCAATGTCTCGAAAATCTTAATCCCGATAAGTGATAAATTAATGTCTCGACAACACTGATTGTGAGAGAAAAATATAGTTACTTTTGGACCCAACCATAATTTTATAATATTTCTAACAATAAATATGATTCACTTAACTATATGCATCATTATGTTAACCATAATTATCATTAAAAATATTATAAAATTGTGGTTGGGTTCAAAAGTAACTATATTTTTCTTTCAGTAAAAATATAAAATTTTTTGGGACATTGTCATGTTCCTCAAGTTTCGAGATTATAACTTTTCCGGGACATTAACTATTTTTCAAATTTCGGCATTTTCTTCGAGACTTTGAATATCCATCGTTTGACACAACTACGTAAAGTAAAAATGCACTGTCCATCGAAAAGCTACCCATGAGGAAATATAGTCTTACTTAATATTTTAACGTTAAAATAATGCAAATTTTCCATACGGGTAAGATATGCTAAGCGGACGACGCAGTAAACGAGGAGTTTTCGTAATTTCATAACACATCGCGAAATTCCGAGAAACCGTCTATCCGAGATGCGTCCGCGCATCTTCGCATGGCCGAGGGACACCTGTATTTTCGTCGAGTGGATACTTTGTAACGAAATGCGCGTCGCTTAGCACCGGTGGATCAAATATTTACACGTGATGCAGACGCGGGGCTTGTCTCTTCTCGAGCTATATGATAAACTATTTGGATTATACATTCCTGCGTGCGCTCGGCGCTCACGGAGCGTCTCGCGCGTGCCGTCGGTTTTTCAACTTCAACCATCAGCGAATTCAAGTGTCCATCATTCTGCCGTCGTTTCTGGCATCGCCTAATCTAACTAAACACATCTCAGGATTTGATCTTAAAACGGGAGCGCGTCACGATTCGCGGTATACTTCGCCGAGTGGATCCGGCTATCGTCGAAACTCGCAATCTCTAAAAAGACTCCCTCAAAGATTCCCCTTCAGACGTGTATACGTTCGTTTAATTTGACGAGACGCGTCCGGGAGTGAATCTGTAAAAAATCGCGCGAGGAAAAGCTTTTACAACGAACGCACGTCGGCGAGATACTAATAGTCGCGGTATCTCGCATCTAGACCCCGCTAGAATAGTCCGCTAGACCCGAGAAAAGGACGACGCGGCCGCGGCTCTTCCTCCTAATCCGCTACATCAGCACGGGCCCCCATCAATCCTCGTAATTATTCGCGTCGCGATTGTCCGACATCGCCGGACAGAATTAGTCCGGCAGAGATATCATCCCCAGGCGATTTCCACCTGTCCGTTTCCGCCCGGGTGCCGCTGGCTCCCCGGCCGCGGCGCCGATCTTGCCCGCGCGTCTCTCCCCCTGGCGCGGCGAAAACTCCTCGCGTCGTCGCGAAGACCCGAGTCTCGGGACGCGCGCCGTAAATCACGCGGGCCCTGCCGCGCCCCTCCCGCGGACGGTGATCTTTCAGATTTAATTCGGTACTAACATAATTAGTGCGGCGATGGCAGGGGCGCGCGTATGTGTGTATACGTACGCCTCGTCTCGCTCCGCTCGCGGCACCTGCCGCGAGGCTCTCTCGCGAGTTTTCCCCTCCTCGGAGAAATATATAGCTGAGGGATCGCTCGCGCGAGGAGAGACGATAGCTATATTTCTCCGCCTCGTCCCGACTCCGCTCTGCCGCCGTTGCCGCCGCCGCTCTCTCTCTCTCTCTCTCTCCCCCACGGCTCGCGCGGCACCACCCCTGCTTTCCGCTTTCTACTCTCGCGGAATATCGCCCCGGATAAATCGGCGAGCGGCCAAATGGAGAAGAGAGCGATGCGGCCGGCGACGCGGGCTTTCAGCGCCAATTACCGGTTGCCTTCCCTCCCTAAATGACACGATAAAGACTCGCAACGACTGGGCGTAAAAAGAAAAGAGGCGGCGAATGGACGCGCGCGTGCTATTTCGGATTACTGATACTTTTCCGTCTGCCAATTTCGATTGGCAGTTTGTCGATGCCATCCGATATTGCGTCCGCGTTGCAAAAATGTTAATTATTTTTTAATATCTTGTAAATGGTCTTCTTATTTTTTTAACGTGTCTCTTCGAGAAACTGTGCCTTTCAAAAGTTTTAATAAAAAAGATAAACAATCTAAGCTAGATTTTTCGTCAAGTGTTTGTCAATTTTAAAGCGCGATATTTCACGTCTAACTAATCTATTCTTTATTTATTGCCAATAATTTTGTCTTGCGTGTAATTGACTGAAACTCTCCTCGAAATATAAACATTGTTATAATTTAATTCTCTCTCACTTTTCTCCAAGAATATTGCTTATTATATGAGGCTCTCTCTAAACTCTTTAAATTAAATTAAATTTAAAAAACCAAAAAATTTATGTTACATGATTGTACGCCAATTATAAAATGCATACCTTGCAGTAGCTTGCCCACAGCATCGTCCAAGGAATTATTGCTGCTATGCTCGTTGCTGGAAGAGCCGGCTTTACCCTCCAATGACGACAAGCCGTTGGTATTATGATGGGCTTCCATTTTTATTCAAACGCGAAAGACACTCTCACTTACGGCGATCAATTGCCCACGATCACCAAAAACTATATCTCTCATAGATGACGAAGACTCGCCGGAATCAACAACATATTTCCCGTCACGTCAAAAATATCACTCAATCATCGGCGAATCAGATGGCAAATTTCGACGGGACGTAAAATGCATCTCCGTGGATATCCGTCGCAGATAAGCGGGATTCTCGGTAAGAGGTTTCCGGCGCAGGAAGAGAGAGCCTCGATAATTAATCGCGGGTTATCGGGGTGCGATTTATCGGGTCGGAGAGGTCGCCGAATCTTCTTTACGACTACTTAGCCGACCTCGCGCGACCTTATCCGCGAGGAATATATATATATTTTTCCTTTATCCCGATTGATTAAACCGATTCCCGCGAACTCGTAGATCACTCAGAGATTCACTTCGTCTTATCGGACCCCAAGAGACGTTAGACGGAAATCGACGCGCGACGCGACGGAGGCGCGCGGCGCGCTGAGAAGGGAGAAGGGACGCACTCTCCTCCACGGGGGAATCTCCCTCGAGCTGCCAGCACCTTATCTCCCGTCAATAGATCCTTTCTCGAGGATTCCGCGTCCTTCTCGTGGCATTCGAGTGATGCGAGAGACGGACTCAAGAGTCGTCGTGGGGCACGCTACTCGGAGGGATGCCACGTCGAGCGGGAGAAGATTCGTCCTGGCTGACCTCGAGATCATCGAGTCGCGTCATAGTTAAATCCACGGCGTCTCTTTATCGGGTACTCCGGTGCGCCTTCTCTCTCTTTCTCTCTTTATCGGGTTATCGGTGACGGGGAGGCAGCGTAAACTGAGACGCCGTGTCGTCCCTTATCCGATCTCTACCTCGCGACATCGAAACGGACGGACGGAGACCCGAGAGATCTCGGGAGACGCGACGGCGCGGCGGTATACTGGCGAATCAGGTAAACTCCGATGGCCGACTGATCGGCCGAGAGGAGAGACGCGACGATGGACCCGATGGGATTCAGGGAGGCGAAGGAAGCCGTCTGCACGGCGGCACAGCCGCACAGGTTGGCCCACGGATTGGAAGAGGCCGAGGCCGAGGCGAGACGAGACGAGCGCACGTCTGGCACACGCACCGAAACCGCCGGGCGGATGGCAGACCGTTCCGCGGAGGCGGTTCCGTGGACCACCTACCTCTGGTGGGGGAGACACGTTAGGATCTTCCTCCTTTCTCTTCTTCACCCGGCCTTCGTCTTCCTTCTCTTTCTCTTCGTCGTCGGTTCCTCGTGTACCGCGTCGTCGGGCCTCTCGCTCTCGCCCGCGTATCCTGCGGTGCGTATCCTGCGCGCCTTTCTGCACCGCGATTCCTCGCAATCTCCGACGCTCCTCTCTCTCTCTCTCTCTCTCTCCTTTCCTCTCCGTTCCGTGGAAAACTGTGAAATCCGAGAGTCCTGTGGGATCACGAAGCCGCGCGCTTCGTCATCGACCGATGGTTTCTCTCTCCTTTTTTTTTCTATTTGACTAAATACGCAGAAAAGCAGCTTTTAGCGAGAATGCGCGAAAAGAATATTAATGGCAGATTCTTTCGGTGACTTAAAATAGATTTTTCTTAGCACGAATATTAATGATTTTTAATTGAATGAAAAGAACTATACTTCAGAGTACGGGATAGAAAACTATTTCTAAAATATATTCGAAGAAAGAGTTCAAGGAAATTTTATTGTGAACTTTATATTTTTATACAAAAAAAAATTCTGATTAAAAACGGACGAATCAGAAACATTATACATAGAACTCAATACTTTATAACTTATAATAACCAGAATTCCTATTATAATAATCGGAAATATTTGATCAATCCTACAATATTTTTCTAATTCATCCGTTTTTAACCAGAATTTTTTTTTAATGTATCAAGGGAAAGACAGGAAGAAATATATTATGCTATTTATAAGAAAACGTTTCTTGGCCTTCTTGTGTTATTGTATTGCAGTAACGTGGAATCTATAGATCCACAGATAATACGCATCCGGCTTACGATTGCCACTCTGCGATTTGTCCGCGACGAAGCGTCGACTAATTACCGTCCGTTTGTTGTCGCGAACGTGTGGATCGTACGTGAAAAGGTCGCTTGAAAGTGGACCGCTAGTTTATTGAACGTACTCGCGAATAAATGATTAATGATAAGGGCCCGCGAAAGAGAGAAGGAATTTTCACGCTTACATTGAGCATGGACTGTTTCGTAGCGGTTTCTTCAATCTTCAACTTGTACCATTTATTCCAGAAGAAAAAAATCTCGTAGTCACCGGCACGATTGCGTTCTCGCCTAAAACGGAGCGATTTTCCTAAATAATTCACCTTGATACATTTTCCCTCAGTACGCTCCGTATGCGAACGCGCGAGAATAACGTCGCGTCGGGACGGAATGCGAAAAAAAGTGCGCTCGACAAAACAGAACAACGCGACGTTCGGAGAAAGGGAAGAAGAGGGAAGAGAGAAGAGAGCATCGAGAGAGTCCTGAGGCAAGTTTCCCTCCGCCGTCCGGCGGGCCCGAAAGGCGAGGCCTAATTATACAACGAATTTAATGAATGAGTGAGCTAGCAAATACAGTGGCTCATACAAACCATGGGCGTATATAAACCACGGTCAATGCCGTGTGGCGGCTTTTGTGGTGGAGATCAAAGAGAGCATCTCTTGCTCTCGCACTTTGCGGGATTAACTCCGCGCTACCACCGGCGCGTGAACGCACGCGAGTGCGCGACCCTCGGGTTCCCTCGTGGATTAAAGATTACGGCATTCCTGTCCGGATGCGCTCCACTACGGAGTGCATAAAGAGCGTCGTGTCAATCTGCTCCAATCTATCGTAATTGTGCGCGAATGTGAATGGTCTGTGTTGAAACGCGGGCTGGGCCGACGCAGAAAATTGACACGTTTAGCACTTCGATGAAGATTTATACCTTCACCAGCTCGATAAGGATAATAGATAATAATCGGACAATTCGTTTGTAAATTGGCATCGGTGATAGTCTTTTTCAACTTTGCCGGGATATTTGGAGAATAAAGAATGTAAATTTATCTTCTACATCTCTGAGATTAACTGATACAGCACCTTATTGCAGCTGCAATTGCAATAAGGTTTGAAAATAATAATAATAACGTAACAATTTATTTCATGATAGATTCTGTTTGGTAGATAAATGAAAATACAATGAAAAATGTGACGCATAAATATAAATTATATAATAAATGGTAATATAAATATAATTGTTATATATGTAAATAAAATAATAGATATAATTATATATAAATGTGATAATTAATGTAATTTAATGAAGGATGTAATGAAGGATAAAACTTTGCTCCCAATAATTTCTTCATAATTTATAGTTGTTATTTCCATGTCTTGGTAAAACTGGAATTAATAATAAAATTGATCTGAATTGAAATTGAAACATGGCACGAAGATTAGCACTCTTCGTCGATTTGTGCGCTCGTTTCGCAAGATGCTCGTTCGTCCGCGCACCCTCCAAATGTCTGTCCGGGCGCGCGCTCGTATTATGCACCGGCAGCGGTGCGCCGGCAATGCAAATTTAGCCCGACGGGAACAATAATATTGATTTCACGAAGCCGGAATTTTGCTCTTGCCGAGATAAACATCCCGGCGCGCGAGCACGTGGCGTCAATATGCGCCTTTCCCCGGTGTACGTAAGCGAGAATTCGTTTCTCTCCTTCTCTCTCTTTCTCTTTCTCTTTTTCTCTCTCCCTCTCCTTCTCTCTCTCGGAGTCGCTCCTGAAGCGAACCTCAGCGTCTCCCATCCGAGGAAACATTCGCACCCGCTTCGCATCCGTGTCTCTTTATTTCGAGGCGATTATTACATCTTCTTTGAATATCCGAAGCTACGTTGGCATTTGAATAAAGAATAGTATAAAATAAGAAGAAATCAAATGGTCTTTCTCCCTTTCTTTTTAAACAGTATAGCGATAAAAAGAATTTTATGTAAAAGAAAAAAATTATTGATTTAATCAATTACAAAATATGATACAAAGATAGAATTTTTTAAATGAAAATCAAGCAAGAGACTGAATGTAAAGGCAAAACTTGAACTGTGCATTTTCTATGAAATGATAAAATAAAAAAGTTTATTTGATTTTTCTTTATCCCAAATATTTGGAAAAATGTAAAATATCAGTTTTTGTTTTATACACACATGTTTACCTAGAAATAATGGACAAAAGATATCTATCTCTTAACTGTCAATCGAAAAAGATTTAAGAATATGACTTTCACTTTCGTGCTCTCGAAATATGCCTTCGTACTTCTTAATCTCGATAAGTATTAATTATATGTATATCGTTATTAATCACGAACGCAGGAGAATCGGGAACGGCGAGGGAGAGATCACCGTCGGTGAATCGCGAGGGGTACGTATATCGAATACGCGGGCGGACTCACCCGCGCGCGGGTCGCCGCGATAAAATAATAATTCCAGCAATTCCTGGGGGTCGGGACGGCGTGCCGTCGGGCACTTGAAAGGATCCCGTGGGCGGGGGAACGGGGGTCGGTGGAGCCGGGTACCCGACACATGTAGCCCCCCGGGTGGCGAGCACCGGCGACTCGCGCACGGACCCCCAACGGAGACACGAGCCTCGAGACATTCTGCGCCGTCATCATCGCGTCCCGGCAACGTCATTGCGTCGTACATGAGGCCGATAGCTGCGCGTGTACGAGTGTACGCGTGTCGGCGAACACGCGCGGATGTGCGCGACGGCGACCCGATTTTTCTCCGATCGCGGTTAAATCATTTTCGCAAGGACGGCGCGAATCTCTCACTCGCCGGAATTGACTCGCGAAGGAGAGACAATCAAAGCGCGGCTTTTGACTTTAATGACAGCTCCTGTCGCGAATTTAACTGAAGGATCCAACGCAGCTATCTCTTTAAGTTTGGAGAAACATTCTTAAAATTAAGACCGTTAATATTTGATTAATCCTTTCGAGTTCTTGGAAGACAATTGAATTACTGTTGCATGCTGATAATTCATTTGAAGACCGATTATTAATTTTAACGGTGATTTAATTTCTTTCTTTACACGCTGACGATAAATTCGCTTTTCGACTTTGATAATGCTTGATGAGAAATGCAAAGATATAACGTAAGTTTCACTATGAGGAGTAGCAAACTTATCATCGTTTATTTTTATTTGAAATGCATTCTATATATTTAAAATGCGAATGGCTCAAATATGCTTATTATGACGACTTATAAATCAGATATCGGATAATCTTTCTAGCATGTAATCGCTGGGTGTGTATTTTTCTTACAAAATAAAATATTATAAAGTAAATGAAAATCTTTTCTCTCTTTGTTTATGAAAATTGATCGCATCTAAAAACGCAGCTTCGTTCTCCTTATCCGCAAATCTTTTTCGTACTCGCTATGCTTAATTTTCATTGTGAAACTCAGCCGATTGCTATTGCTTTCTAATTAATTTGCTCGGAGTTCTCGGACTGACGCTTACGAAATCCTTAATTACAACCGACTTGATTAATGACTCGAGCTGCGTTCCAGAGACTGTTGCATAGCAATACGCGTCGAGATTAATATATGCGTTTGAAGATACAAATGCAGTTGACAAATATTAAAGAAGATATCTCCATTATATCGTGCTGATTCATAAATCGTAATATAGTCGTTCAAAAGAATTTATATATTTGTAATTAATAATAGCGTAATTAATAAAACAGTTAATTAAGTGTAATAAAGCATATTTTAAATGACTTTAATGATGGACATTTAAAGGACGGTTTTATATTCTATTTTGCGAGAAATAAAAATTAATAAGTTAATTAATAATACTTTCGCTAATAAAAAAACAAAGTTTATATGAAATCCACAAATATTTGCAAAATTCATACGAAATGAAAAATTTTTCCGACTCTGACGTTTATTAAATTAATGATATCATAATTTGATCTTTCTAAAAACTGTTCGACAAAATTTGACATTTTTTTTGTAACACAAGTGTGAATAATTATTTTCAACGTATTTTTGCTTGCTGAACACAAATTATGCATTATCTAAATTTGATTATCATGTCACAATTTTGAGGAAAATGGCGTCAAAGCGATCAAAAATAATTTCGAAGGTTTCCATGATATTATAGCATCGATACTAATTTTTTTTTCAAATTTTGTTCATGCCGTTCGAAAATATTAACTTTTAGCTTTAAAATGCATTTTGTTTCGTATTGATATAATTTTTCTTTTTCGAAGTATAATAATTTGAAAATAGCTCTTTTACCAACACATAAAAGACACGTGGAAAAGACAATTTATTTTATCTTGATACTACATTATGTGCAATATAAGTGCTTTTAGACTTAAATAATATAATAGCTGTGCATCGTTAATACATATTCTACGTAAACATGCTACTCCGTGTATAATCTAAATGTTACACAAAACTCGAAATATCTTGACAATGAAAAATTATACGAAACAAAACAAAATGTACTTTAAAGCTAAAAGTCGATACTTTCGAATGGCATGAATAAAATTAATAAAAAATTGTACCGCTGCTACGAAAACCCTCAAATTCGTCATTTTTGGCTAATTTGTTGCCATTTTTTTCAAAATTGTGACGTGATAGCCAAATTCGAATAACAGATTCGTATTCAGCAGGCAAAAATACGTTGAAAATGATTATTCACATTCATGTTATAAAAATTATGTTGGACAGTGAAATTTACACATGAACGCTATCTCTCGTACGTCCATGTCCTTTTCCCTTTTTGTGCTATCAATTGAAAAGAAGTCAACGTAAGAACGTGAAAAGCAAATCCATTCGCAAGATTCGCAAGCAAGAAGCAATATTGAAAAGTCCTCGCGAACTACGCATCCCGTCGAAGCTTTCGTTCCCTTGCCGAAACGTAAAGTGTCCGGTCGGCGCGAGGGTCGGTCGATGAGTGCAGCGTGCAATCGTGAATGCAACCGGTCTTGATGCGACCGCGTACTCTCCTCCACGCGACGTCATAATTGCAGCCGACCGCCGGACCAATCGACGGGACCACGGTGGAACGGAGATGATCGCGAGCAGGAACGGCCGCGAGCTGAAGAGCTGCGGAACGAGGGAAGGAGAGGGAAGAAGGGAGTGAAGAAGAGGGACGAGGCGAGAGATAGGTGGAGCGAGCAGAAACACGATTGGTCCCATCCTCCCGGGGGATATCGTAGCCATGGAAACTCTCTTGTCAGCAAAGAGCACCGAAATATAAATGGAATGACCGGCGATCTCTGACAGCCTGAAGGGGAGGGGAACGCGGTATCATGAGGAAGGGGAGATGATCTATCCGAGAACAGAAAGAGAGAATGAGACGAACAGAAAGAGAAAGAGAGAGAGAGAGAGACAAAACGCGATATTATTAACGTCTGATTGTCGGTCAGCGAGAGCGGTCTCTCGCGCGAAAAAAATGTCAGGATTGCGATAGGATGGTGCAACATTGTCGCAGGACCTTTCTTTGGAGACGGTGTGTTCGCATTCTTTGTCTCCGATCCTTAACGACGTATCATAAATACAATTGTGGGCTTGGAAAAAAATAAAAATTTCAACACTTCGTATTAAAACAAAAAATGTTTTTAGGAAAGTTTGAAGAAGTACGTATCAATGGAACTTGTATTAGAGAATTAAGTCGACGCCGAGAAAAAGGCGATTAAGTGCTTAACTACCCAAGTAATCTGGTGTAATTCGGTACTCGAGACTCTATTTCGCAGTAATAATTTTTATTTCACTTGACTCACGTATATTTTCTCACTAATTAATTTTTATTATATACTCGCGCATGGAAGAGCTTTCATTTTTTCATTGATTCTTGAGAACAAATTTCTTTTTTTATGAACAGGTTTTCAGCAGCCTTTAATTAATTAATTAATTATACCAGTTACTATTAATTAAAAGCGAACTCAAACTCATCCTTGTCATAATGATCAATCGCGTCGGAATATACAATTAAAGAATTACGACCGCGGTCCTTCCCGCTGCGGTGAGGCTCGTTTACGCTTTCGCTCGTACGTTGATTACGATAACGTGGAATCTTTCCATTGACGGTGTATTACAATACGGAGGAGCAACAAAAAAATATAACGGCCTCGCGGGTGCCGCCTTATTTGGCCGCGTTCCTCGCCGAGGCGACGACGAGGCCGGCGAGCACGAGAGTCGCGAGATACGCGAGCGGGAGCGAGTGTCTCCGCGCCCTCTCCTCGTCTCGCTTCCACCCGCGAGATATCCCGGCCACTTCCACCGCCACCACCGCCGCCGCCGCCGCCGCCGCCGTCGTCTCCCTCCCGGTGCACGCGACCGTCGCCGGGACTTCACGGAGCAACAAGTGTTACCCAGCGCGCTGCCTTCGCCCCGCCCCCAAAACGAGCCAGCCGAGCCCGAGCTGAACGATGTCAGGCCTCGTGGTGGAAACTGCCCCGAGGCGATGCAACCACCTCACTCGAGCGCCGATCGCGCGACAAGCGACCCGCCGGAACCCCGAGAGCCCGAAACAACTCGGCGCGAGTTGCCGCGAGTAATGCCGACGTGCCGGCGCGAGCGGAGATCCCGGAGTTCGCGGTGTCGTTGTATGTGAAAAACTGTTCGAACCGGCCCGCTACGCGGAGGACCGATCGAGGTGCGAAGTCGTCGTAGGAGAGAGAGTTAACGGTTTCCCGCTACGATCGAACGAACGGGTCCGCATCGAGAGCCGTCGTGGGACTCCCCGTGGATTCCTCGAGCGCTTCCGCGACAATTCCGCTTCTGATCTCCATGACGTGACGCGATACTTGGACGTCGCTCCTCTCGAGGGACCGCACGATAAAACGGTAATGATACAGGAATTTCAACGTCAGTGATATCTGTCTACCGGGACACGTGTTATCCAACTGGGCGAGCTGAGGATTCGCTGACGTTCGCGGGCGGAGAAGCCGAAGGGCAATGATCCGCAGGGAAGGATAAGAGGAGAGACCGAGAGCCGTCGAGGAAAACTGGTCGATTTCACGCTCCGATCTCGCCTTCTCGGGAAGGAAACTGAGGCCCCGAGAGACGGACAAAGAGGAGCGGCGCAGATAAGAGGCCGGCCGGAGTTCGGCGAACTGCGACGAGCAAAAAGACCAACTGACGCTGATAGAAGAACGCTGTTACGGAGTGACGCGTGCGGAGGGCGCGCGCGCGCGCGAGATACGCGCTATCGCGAGTCGATCGGGCGAGCGAAATTGATTACGGACGCGACGAAAGTTCAGCGAGAGATCGGGAAACGTCCGAAACGTCCGCGAGGGGCGGGAAGGACCGAGGCGGAGAAACCGGCGAGCAGCTGGCAGGGAGTTATCGTCGACCGTGCGGCGAATCTGCGGGGAAAGCGGAAGCGGCGCGCCGCGCCGCGATGATAAGGCGATAACGAGAGACGGCGGCGAGATATCGCGGCGATGACAAATTGATCGATTTTACTCCTCGCCGCGGCTGTGACGGGATGAGACGTGCTTTCCGCGCGTGTCGCGCGCGATAAATCCGCTGGACTGGATCGTGGTGCGCGAATCGCACGGCGTACCCTCGGACACCCCCGCGCTGTTCGCGCGACCTACGCGACGAAGGGGATGAAGATGAATGACGTCAAGCCGGAGAGCAGCGGCGCGTCGATTTCGCCGGCGGGCGGGAACAATAACAACAACAATAACAATAGCATCAACGGTAACGGTAAAGCGTCGGCGACGGCCGCCGTCGCCGACGCTTTACCG
>VBVQ01002622.1:0-23798 GCA_011636635.1 Tetramorium simillimum
GGGGCGAGAGGGCCGGGGAGGAGAAGGCACCCCTTTCGCGCATGCTGTATTGTTTCTGTGTCCGGTCCAAGTGGGAGAGAGACGGCGCGGAGGGTGTCGATGAACGGGTGGTGCGAGCGAGACCGCCGCCTATCGGTTATTGGAAATCTGTATTTTTGTAGGCCATACCTCTCTTCCGCGTTAACCCCGTGCTTCTGTGAATCGCAACCAATGGGTCACCCCGATCGTCTCGATCGAGCGACACGCGGGAGACGCCGCGGCCCGTCGCCCGCGGGACACTTTCAATCTGTGTCGTCATCGCGGGGCTCTCTCTCTCTCGCGATGGTGGCCGCGGCCGATCGTCGACCACCGGCGATTCCAATCTAACTTACAATGCCGCGTATTAAGGCTTCTATTTGCGAGTCCCCCGCGGATGGCGGAGTCGCGAGATTACACCGCCGCGATTCTGCCAACTCTGCTTCTCGTATTATACGTTATACAACCGATCGTTCGCTCGCACACCGGGAATGCTACTCGTGGCAAACTCGCTCGCGCGATTGCCCCTTTCATCGCAACTCGTAGAATTCGTAGATTCGCACCTCTATTTGTTGCCTTTTCCGTCTTATCTTTGCCCGCTCAATCACCCGCGGCAAATTATAAAGCAGAGTCACCGAACATTTATGGATGTAAATGATAAAAACGCAGCGGCTGTTTCCATTTTCCAATGTTTCGCCTGTTGTATTTAATAAGAAGTTTATCACTATTCGTTATTTTTATTCACCTCTGTGCTCATTACTGCAGTGACATTTTCCACCATGAGGATATTCATAAAGCTGCTTACACGGTATAATAAAAAAATTTTTACAATAATGCATTTCTTTGTTTCCTTTCTTAATCCATCTAATATTTTAACAACCACGCGTGCGAAATCAACGTGCAAACCAAAGTACAGTTCAAAGCTGACTACGCATCTCGCTACAGATCTCTCTCTGTCGCGAAAAACCGTGCGAAAGGCGTGCACTTGGATGGTATCGGAATCTACGCGACGTCCAGCAGCCACAAATGTACGGAATAACGACAAGCGAACGTAAAAAAAGAAGCTTCCTTCAGGTATAAAGTGCACGGGGCAATTATCGTAAACCAGATATCTCCGTCAGTCGATCTCCCTTTTCGCGCCGATTAGCCGGCTGAAATTTCAAGCGTGAATTCTCTCGTTTGCAAATTTCCCTAAAAATCGCCACCACTTTGACCGGTGCCTGGAAGGTACACGTAGGTACACGGCAGCGCCAGGCGACGTTATTGCGCGCTCGCCCTTTCCCGCGGTAACAGCGTTGCATCGCCGACCGAACGACACGTTGCTCAAAGAGGTCCAATTTTGCATGGCGTTAATCGCATTATCTCGTCCCGCCCGATCGAAAACTCAAACGGCCGGGCTATCTCATCGTCGCCTCGTCGCCTCTTCGCTTCATTAAGAGATACACCTCCCCGGGATTCCAGCCGGCGCGGCGGGTGGAAATACGCTCCTCCTCAGAGGCGCCGCGGCAGCGCCGCGCCGGTCGCGTGTCCTCCGGCCGCGTTCTCCAGCAAGCGCCGATAATGGTATTCTTATTAGCCGCGACATTATCCCGTCGGTTGAAGCTAATAGGAATCGAATTATGCCGATGGCACGATAATGGAAATTAATCGTAATCAAATAACCGATCGTTTATGCCGTTCCGGCGCGCGAGCCACTCGCCTAGTCATCGTTTCGTCGTGAAATAAGTCTACGTCGCCACGTCCGCTTCTATTCGTTCACTACGTCACACGATAATGGCGCGATAAATAATCGCAAATCAGTAACAGGATTTTCCCCTCGTCACTGTCGTGATCTTGAAGAAAGAGCCGAACGAACGAAATAAACTTTATCGCACACACGTAGAGTCGTTCTCCAGTAGAAAAGGACCGCGCGGAGCACGCGGGTATCATCTGTATTTTTCACGATCGACTTAACCGCCGAATGAGATTTTTTCGTCGATTACGGTTTCGCATTTTCGCAATGGATCAGATTGACGCGACCAGCGATACGAACGATTTCCCTAAATCAGGTTAACGAGACGAATTCGCCGGATCGATGGACTTTTTCTCGCGGCGTAACTACGTCAGGAAGTATGGCAGATCAAATGGATAATTGCTAATTAGTACCTCGGGCTCCGATTCGGGAAACGCGATAATTAGGCACCAACGAGCATGCGTCTACATGGTTTTGCAATCATTAGTTATGTACTTACCGCGAACTATAAGAACAATTGATATATTATAAAGAAAAATTCGTGGCGCCATACATAATTGGATGCATAATTTTCAACGCATTTATAAACGCATTTTGCGCATAATGCATAATTCATAAGATAGAAGTTATGCATGATCCTCCATACTCCGGCTAAGCAGTTAATTGTGCAAATTTTACTTAATTACGAAAACGTGGTTTATCATACTTTCGTTAAATAGCGCGATTAGCGATGAAGATGACTGCGCCCGAGGGTTATTTATTCGTAAGGTCCACGAGAGAGGCACGAAGGCGATCGCGCAGGAAATATCACCGCCGATCTCCGTTAACCTCCGCAATCCGAGAGCCCCGTTAATTCCCATCTTAATTAGCGCGTAACGCGTTTATCGCGACGTTTTTAAAGTAGCGATATCGAAAGGCCGAGTGAGTTTTACTTTTTTTCTATTTTCTTTTTTTTTTTTCAACCAAGTCACTTTCGTTCGCGCGGAGCGTGCCGCCGCGATAAATGGTGCCCGATAAATTTACGACGAATTTACCGATAAAAATAAAGCGCAAAAAGAGAAGAGCGAGGCAAGCGCGCGCGCGCGCGCGTGCGCGCGCGCGAGCTTTCCTTCTCTTTCTCTCTTTCCCTCTTTCTTCCTCTCTCTTTCCCTCTTTCCCTCCCGCCCGAAAAAATACGCTCGGTAAATCCGCGCGTTGTGAAACCGGGCAACGCGCGGCGCGGCGCGGCGGAGTGTTCGGCGAACGATCGACGACCATTCAAAAGCCGCCGTCTGAAAAGTTTTTCCACCCGCGGCTCCGGTAAACACCGCCACGGTTTTTCTTCAACTTTTCAAACACCCGCCCGCCCCGCCGCGCTGCGCCGCGCCGTTCCGCCCGCCCGCCCGCGCGCATCGTCCCGGCGCCTCTTTTTTCTTTTCCCGGCTCCGTTCTCCTCCTCACGCTGGCACACATAACGAACGCGCATCGGGCAATCCCGCGGAATTTATACGGTCGTTACTCGCGACGCTTCCACTATTTTCAACTACGTTGCCGGTAGTTAGAGCGCTCCCTACGCGCCGAATAACTTGTTCGGCTCGTCGCAAAACAGGCGCAGTAATAAAGAGACGTCGTCCCGATCTAATTGCCGTCGCGACTCGTCGCGAAACGAGCTGAGCGCGAGCTATCGGGAGAGATCGTTTCGGGATTGACTGCGTGTCCCCTTTTGTGTGCGGCGCGTATATCAAAAATTGTTGGCCGCGTGGCAGGCCGCGCACAATCCCCGACGACCGGTTTGCAGGCAGCGCGATATTATTAACCAAGTGAACTCTGTCGGCGAAAGCCGAATGGTCGTCAGACACGGCACGACAGATTTATAAGCGCGTATATTGTCATGGATTTCTAGAAAACCGTCATGGGCGCGAGGCACACACACGTCACCATTATTGCTGAAATTAATCAGTTCTTTTACACGAGCCATTTACCTTGGCGTTCTCTGACTAGACGTCGCAATTTCGCGCGGTGCCCTTCTCCCCCTCCCCCCCCCTCCTCGCGAAGGCGTCGTGAGAGAAGCCAGTTAGTGTCGAAATTGTTTCATCACGGGAATAAAGTAAAGGGCGATGCACGAAGGACAACGGAGAGCGACGTCCTCGACTTTGCGCGCGGCGCGGCGGGGGCCCGGGGTCCTGAAAAGCGTTACCTCGCAAATCACGTTGTTTCCTAGCTCTCGCGTCCTCTATACAAAACGTCCCCATGCATCTCTCGGAAAGCAGACCTTAAATATTTCCGTACGTACGCGCTCTCTCTCTCTCTCTCTTCCATAAAACGCCGGCACGGAGAAAAAGGATAATCACACGCGCGTATTAGCGCTCGCCCGAGCCCTTCGTCCGTGCACGTACTGCGCGCGGCGCGACGCGGCGCGGCGCGGCGCGGCGCGGCTCGGCTCGGCGCGTTCTCCGAGAGCTATTTTTCGAAATGCGAAGCGGGGAAAAAAATTACGCCCGGCGAACGAACGAGGTCCGTGCTGGCGCGTTTCCTCTTTTTCGAGCGTACGGCTCGTAACGGCGAAGAACCGAGCCACGGGTTAAGGGGAAAGGAGCAGAAGAGAGAAGAATCGCGTGTCCCCGGTATGTGCGTGTACGTGCTCCTCTATGCGCGCCGCTCGCTTCTATAAGCGCCGTCGTGCACACCGTCGTGAATTTGGAATGTTTACCGCGCACGCCGAGCAAATATTAATAAAATGTAATATCCCGCAAATGAGCTCGCCGCACACACGCCGGCTCCGTGCTCCAATAGAGCCTTAGACGCATCTTTGATTACGCGACAGCTCTGTCGCGGAAAACTTTTTCTTTCTCGTTAAATAACTCGCGACACCATGAATGCCATGTATCGTGGAATTCTAAGCAACGCGTAACATTTTTTCCTCTCTGGTTGAATGAAACGTAAAAAAAAAAAAAAAAGAGGAACCAGTTGACGATGATAACGATTCGCTTCGCTTCGGTCCGCTTAAATCTTTAGTCTTTCACTTCACTGGGAATTTTTTCCCCGAGAGCCGAGCCCATATACTTGATCTGAAATTATTTTTATTTCTTGCAGGACGTCCGTGTGTGCACGTCCTGCGTGTACATGTACAGGGGAACAGGTGGGAACGTGTGCGCCTTTTGGCCCCCCACGAAGCGGAGACGAGCTCGTTCCCTCGGACGTGTCCCATTGGCTGTTCCCCGCAGAACAGTATCTGGGTCCCACGAAACTTGGGACCGATGGCATTCTTCGCAGTCGAGAAGATTCGCGATGACCGAGACAGCGAGTCCCCCTCGTAGGACAGTTCGCCGATTGTCGCGGAGTCATTGTGATAAGCGGCTGTTTTTCCAATCGCGTCAACTGTGTGAATCAATTAGTGCGAAAATGTGAAACGGTTCTTATATTGAATTGTGCTTATGTGTGATTTCTCATCGATGTATTCGTCGTCGAAGAAAGGAAGAAATCGAGGAAAGTGCGTTAAAAAAAAAAACAAACTATATTTATACTTCATTGAATTAGTACGCTGAATAAAATAACGTAATTAGGAAATCTCCGAGTTAAATTAAAACACACATACTAGCATATAAATATTACTGGCAAGGAAAACTTAATCTGAATAATAAATTAAAATAAGATATGTATATATAGTCGACAGAATTGATGAAGAGAAATAATAACACGGATATTAAATTTTATTAAATTTTAAGCAAACCTCTCTTTCTCTCTATACTACTGAAATTATTTTCAACTGACCATGAAATATCGCTACGACCTCTGTATTGCGGTTATTTGTAATTGACGTATCGTATCTCTGTAGATTTACTCAGATTTCAAGAAATTGATCCGCGACCTTCACCGGTAAAGCACTGATAACGCCTGTACAAGCGTTGAAACGTCCCACTGTACCCGCGTTCTACGGAAAAAAATATTTTTTCTCCGACTGCTGAATCAACATTCCAGTATTTTTCATGGAGGTACGAGTCGCTTTTCACCGTGACGGCGTGCTCAGTATTCTAATTTTTGATTCTGGACAGCGAACGAGGCGCATATTTTTTATACAGCGCGTAATTATCATAGCGGTCGTGCAAGGATGCTGAGAATAATATTTTACAAAAAATATTAGGATTTATGCAAGCTCGATCGCGCACGTCTATCATTTTATCTTGTATGTTGAATAAGGCAAAGTCAGTTTTTCACAGATGCTGCAGAGATTTTCATTGACTAATTATTTTATTAAATTTATTTTACTAAATTCCTATTATCGCAATCTCTGATCTCTCTCTCAAAAATCTTTAAACGATTATTCATCTCACTGGACTATTCCCATATATTTTAATATCAGAATATTATGCTACTTCATTAAACTACTCGGGCAGAACTTACGTGTGACTGTGTCTTTTAAGTAAAGTAAATTTTCCAAACGCACGCGTGGCGGATGTCAACTTGAAGTAGAGTTGACTTTAATTTTACATATAACTGTATACGTCTGTCTTCCTCTCTGTGGAATTATTATTGAAAAGAGATAAAAGAGAATTAATTAAACTACGGTAAAAATTGATGAAATCGTTCTTTTAACGATATGACTAACGCAGAAAAAGAGCGGAATCTCGTCTAAATTGAACTCTTGCTTAGAAGAAATTTATGGCGTTGGTTAATTGCACGCGCTCGACAGTAACTCGACGACAGTAACGACGGTACGTTTCTAATAAATCTCATATTTTATCCGTCGTTTCGAACCTTATCGAATCATAGGTATGCGGTTGAACGTCAAACCAATCGCGGTTATCGGTCGATGAAATCGTCATGAAGTTCGTTTCGATGTTCGGGCGTATTTGCGGTGCCGGGCGCGAGGACGACGCAGAGCAAATTTTATTTCGGGCCTTCGTCGATTCGATGCTTCAGTAGTTGAAAAATTTCGTCGGACCTTCCATCGGGCGCAGTTCGCGATATTTCGCCGTACGCGAGCTGGCATATTTCCTCTAACTTGTAATACGACTATTCGCACATATACATATACATATAGGTACATATAGGTACGGGGAATAGTCAAACTAAACTTTGAAATAATTCGATTGATCTGCATTAAAATGCTGTTCTATACGTTGGCGCTTTGTGATGCATAATGAAGTGTTGTTTTCATGTACGGGAGAAGAACGGGGATGTTTTTGCAAAAATTACGTGATTTAATTAAAAATATCGATCGGGCTATTACGATGACAGTTGAACAGCCCGTTTCTATCGTACAAAATGTGTCGTTTTAACGTTTTACATGTTAATTTTGCATTCTCTTATTCTCATTATTCGAGAGCGAGGTACGATGTAATTACATGCGTTTAGCTTCGGAGTCCGCAAAAGTGCTTGTACGATCGGTTTTCTGTCAAGATCGTCGGACATCCGCGGAATCACTTAACTTCCAGCGAGCCCGATATCTTTTTCCACGCGTAAAATGTGTTAATAAATTCGCGATCTGAAACAACGAAACGCGTCTTTCGTAAAAACCGCAACTGTCGCGAGCTGTATTTTCATTTATCGTGAATAATTTAAATTGCGCGGAGAAACAGTCCAATTAATTGCAATCAATCGAAATAGAAACGTAATATGGAACGCGCGCGCACGTCGTGTTTCTGCGACTCTTTTCCTCCCTCCTTCTCCTCTCACTCTTTCTCTCTTTATGCATCTCTCTTTTTTTGTCGGCAATCGAAAGTGCGATCCACTTTCCATTTCTGATCGCGGATAAAACGAAGGAACGCTCGCTAATCGCCGGAGGTCATCCATGCTCTTTCTCGGACTTTAGATTTCCGCAGGATTTCCGTCGATTACTTTTTTATTCTCCTCTGTAAGTAAAACGGGAAATCCCCTTCTTACACGATTAAAACGTTAGTTTTACAGCGAAGGGAGCTCAAGTCGCAAAGTCGGGCACAAAGTGAATTACACGATATCCCACGCCTGGGAATTACATCAAAACGACGTTGCTCAGAACGAAAGAACGTCACACGAAGAAACGTACCTGCCGGTCAACTTATGTTGGATGCACGATGCACGATGGAAATCGAAAGCGCAATTTTGCGAGCAAAAGATATATAAATGTTCCAGCAATAATTACTAACAATAAAATCACGTGGAGTATTCAGCGCAGCTGAAAACGGAAAGTGATCGGAAACAAATACGAAACTAATAATGAATGTAAAATTGACAGATATTTATTTAAACATTTAAATCGGCCGAGATAAATGTAAACGGGCGACGGACCGCGCGCAAATTATAACGCGGATGCGAAGGTTAAAGTTCGTAGTTACCAACAAAATAATTACGTTAAATATAATTTTCGCTACGATAACCTGAAAATGGGCCACTATCAGACAAAATTACGTTCCGCGTCATCGGTTCGTAATTAACTTCGAAATTTAACCTTTATTACTTCATTATTACTTAGAGATTTATACTTCTTTTCCATCAGAATCACGTATTTGATCCGATTACCATTTTTCACGATGCATTTATGAAACGTTCGTTTGTCGCGAGCTAAAAAAAAAAGAGGCTATTATTATTCGATCCCCCATTTGTGATAGTCGTTGAATATTTGTTAATCGATACATGTAAGTTGACGCGCTTCAAATTGTCGGTGGAACTTACGAAAGCAAACGAAAAGAGGGAATTGAAAAATTAATAACGACAGTACCGCGATTATATTTTATTGCTGCGGTTATTGATATAGTATAAATCCACATAAAACCCAACAATCAAACGAGATCCTGATATGCAGAGCTTGATATTATAAAAACATATGTTCGCCCAACAAAATGGAGATATTTATAAATATGTATAAATATGTATTAAACATGATATGATGTGCGTACGACACGACAGAAAATATACGCTTGTTGAGATGCGATAAATAAGATATTATTAAGAGTTCAAACAGCGCTAATTGTTAATGAAAAAAATGAGGAAAGAATGTGGCTTCTTCTTCCGCGTCCTTTTGCTCAATCGATTTTCGCGAAATAAAGAATATAGGGACATTATTCTTCTTGGAACGTAGATCGCCGCCCGTGATAAACACCAAGCGAGAGACATGTTTTGCCTCGAATAAAAATGGAGGAAAGTGCGAGTGCGCATGAATCGATGCCCGCGAGACGAAAGGGAGACCTTGCCCTCGCCGTCGGTTGAAATCACCGAATTTTTATGGCGGTCTTAACTCACACAGCGCCGTCGCATAGCTAAATCTATTCTTAATATTCCGTGAAAAAAACTCACTAAAAATATCCTGCAATAATCCTTTCTCGATACAAACGTCTCACATGCGTATTTTTCGTGTAAGACGACAACGTTAAAATTTCGACGTGTTCAACAAACGATTAACAAAGATATAATCGTCTCAGACAAAAAAGGACAGCTGTTTCTAATTGTAAATTAGCGATATTTATTATTTCTTATCAGAATTTTTAGGAAATCTTGCAATATACGCGACAAGTAAAGCAAATATCTTGGAAGAAAGATATTTCTAATAATTATAGATAATTTTGTGGATTTCTATCAACAAATAGTAAGATAATGCACGTATGTGCAATGTGATTGTGAAATAGTTAAAAATATCTTTATTAATAAATGCTGAATGAGAAAACAAAATATATTTTCGTCACGCAGCGCGCCATTCGCTTTCCGTCGGACATTTCACGGGCGTAAAAATGGAGGCCGCTCGTGCACCTTCTTCGATACTCTACCGCTTGGATTACTATTTATATTGAAAAATTTTTAGATTCCTAACTATATTAAAATATACTTAGGAGTGTCTTTTTTATTATAGGTTAAAAATACAGTTCTAAGTAGAAAAATGCAATAATTCTGCGTGATTTTTTTTCATTAACCATTTTTTAAATGAAATTATTGATATTTCTTGCGTAATCTTAAACAATCCTCATACTTGCATCAAGTTTAAATAAAAGCAAGAAAATTTTATTGCGTATCGCATCGTTCGATGCAAAATTTGACGGAAACAAAAGATTTTTTTTATGTTTTATACATAGAATTAGCTTTAATGTTAATATGGGCATACATTACTTTTAATTATGTTATAATTAAGTTGTATTTTGAGGAATTATCAATAGAATTCACGTATTACGGGTTTGAAAAGAATAACAATTGTATTAGATGTTCTTATCAAGCTTTCAGTGAAATATACAATATAAAAAAATTATATAAAAGAAAACTGGGTGACGATATAGAATTATAATTATCTCAACACACGAAGGAAATTATTTTATAACTTTTAAAATGAAAATGTTCTGTGGAATCATTTCAAATGAAAGTTTCTTTTGCCGACGGTAACGTTCTCGCAAGACAACGATCATAACTTGAAAACTTGTCCAATTCACCTGTGCATCCCAAAATACATGTCACGTATCGTTTATGCAAACTGTGTACAAACTAAAAAAAATAAATTTTGCCAATAGTTTTGCGCTTAATATTTTTATTCTTTCTTTCTCGCGTGCTCGCGAAACCGTCAGCTTGCCGTCGGAACGCGTATCTGCATATATTTTTCATTGTTTAAGATAAAAATCTAATAAAATAGTCATCGGGCTAGCAATTTGGCATTAATTATTACTTCTATGCAATATATACATTAGTTTACTATAAATTGATAATCAATTACATTAATTATACGCACAAATCCAACTTAATTTCGCGATTTTATTAAGAAAAACTGATCTGTTAATGAAATATATAATTAAAAGAAAAATATGCCATATAAAATTCCCTATAGAAAAACATTTAAAAGCCGATATAAAAAAAATAATTCTTTTAAAGCTCATAATATCTATTCTTTCATATGATGTATAATTTCTTTAGACTCCCAAATGGTAATATCAAAAAAATTTTAGAATTCAATAATATTAATAAATGTATACTGTACTGTTATGTAAAAAAAACTAAAGAACTTTCTCACAAGTTATAATCAATATTAACTTCCAAGCCAAGTAAATGAAACTATATTTCGAATGCAACATGGAAAACATACGTAGTAAGTAATGACGAGTTATCGCATCAATTCAGTTTACAATTTCCAATCAAGAGTTGTTATTAAAACTGTTGGTGTTATTTATCGATAAGATATTTACAAGCTCGGGAGGAGATATTGGTAATTTCTTAAGCAGACGGCGCGAAATTGAGACAGAGGAATAATAATGAATTGTTGATTGCACGAAGATTTTCCATGAGGCACACGACGTTAATTAAGTGCACCATTGGTGCTGCTTGACAGATTTTTGCTTATTAACCGCCCATCGCAGGCGCGGGTATTGAATTTCATTTATTTTTTATACCGCGCCGGCTGTCAATAGCTTCCTCTTCCAATTTTTCTACCGTTTGATTAATCTGCCTGGTTGCACACACACGCGTCGTCTGTCTATCCGGTTCCGCGGAACGAAATTTGGGAAAATTTAACTCGGCCTCAAAATGTTTAGTCATCCTGGTTGGTAAATATAGAACGTAACAGAAATGTGACGTAAGTAGCAAAATAGATATATGAATAGTAAGCGCACCGGTATAGCGTTATAAAAAAATGTATTTCGTGTTTTGCACGTAAAAATAATACCGAATAATTGGTTTGAGAAAAAAGCATATTGACAGTAGCGACCTAAGTGACGAGATAAATTTTGATGGAAAATAGATTGCCATTGGATCAAAAGTACTCAATCAGATGTGGTAAATAAACTTCTAATATTCGCGAGCGGTATATATATACACGTATACATACATATTTAAGCTGATAGACGCGATGTTCCGGATTCGCAAGTGAAAATTATTTATCTTATTTATATTGGTTTTTTTTCTATTTATTCGCAAGCAATATCCGAAAGCAGAAATAGTTGGATCATTGGAACAAAATATACAGTACTGTAAGATTTCACGTGTCATTCGCATTAATTGCCATTTGTTATTGAAAACACAATTTAAATTTTTCGTAAGAAAATACGGTCGCGTGCAATTGATAAAAGCTTGTTCCATGAGGCTAACCGTTTCAAAGGTAACAACCGAACGGCACAAAAACAATATGGGCAAATAAACACGATGGGAAATATTTTCATTGAGTTTTTCGGAGAATTTATGTTTACATCAATCCAAGATTGCGCGGATACCGATATAGAAAAAAATTTTGCGTCAGAACGACGATGCGGATGGATAGTCTATTTGATATCAAGTGAGAGTGGAATCGGAAATGTGGAGATCGATGAGCGAGACAGAGGGTCAACTTAAATACAGTTGCTTCGTTAATAATCGGTAATCGATGTTCATTAAATTATTTCTGTAAAATTCACAACGCGGTAAATTGCGCATTAACGCGTTGCGTTTATAATGACGCTCGGTGAAAAATATTGATTTTTCATTAATGCCGGCCGATTTGTAAATCAGTGTATCAATTAAAAGGCGAAAGTGATGAACGCTATTATAAAAATGGGTGAAACCCATTTTATCGTTTAATTTCGACACAATCTTCGTGAATTTATGAAATCATGCTGAAGTCTCGCCCGCGATAGGGCACATATGCATACGAAAATTATGACCTTGACGCAAAAGTTAATGAACATATTAGCAATAAAGTATCTGCTACATTAAGCTGTACTGAATTATCGCCGCACAATTGCTAATATTTCTTCTTCCCGAATAATCAATTGCCGTTCTCAATAAAGAGACCGGCGATTGTATGTGCGCGGGCTCTGTTTAAATTTCTATACATTCTCTCTTCCTCCCGCGATATTACGATACTCGAGCGAAATCTCAAAAAAACAAATTTTGCCTATATAAATTTGTAGCTATATATTTTTGTAGTTTGCTGTTAGAAAACGGCAGTCAAGCTGCGAAGCTTGAAATCCACTAAAAATATCCGATAATGTTACTTTTCCGCAGAATTGGCTCGCGATATGACGGCCTTTATGTAAACCAATGCGATATCGTGTTGATCTCCTTCTAAAAAGCCTATTTGCAAACTTTTCATCGGCATTTCGTTTGATCCGTTCAATCTAGCCGCGCTATGTATAATGAAATCCGATTCTCCGTCAAATGAACGAGCATAGCCACGGCAAACTGCACCTGACCGATGCACTAGTCGCGAGCGATACGTTGGCGATGCTCTGCGCGATGTGTATGTAGATAAATGCAAACGTGAATCGCTACGTTTTCTCGCGGCTTATTTATGAACCAATCTATGACAATTCAGATTTGATTTTTTATAAATTATATATATATATATTTTTTTTTTTACGTCACAAGTCTAACAGTGAAGAGACTCTCCTCTCTTCATATCAAAATTTTTATGACGATAATAGTGAATAGAAACGCAAAAGGTGATAACAATAATACGAGAAAGCAATAACAGTATTTATAAGAGTAAATTGAATAAAACTTCAGATTCCTGAGACAGATATAAAAATTAAATGCACGTATCGTATTATAAATAAGCTTAAAATTGGTTGGACTATTCGGATGTAACATTTATATTATTGTAAAAAGAGCCGTTTTTATCGACATGAAGATACAATTAATGTCTCGATATGGAGAGGATACGAAAAAAAAGCGCTCGCGATATGCAACAGAAAAGAAACAAACGTGGGGAAAAGGATAATAATCAAAGTTGATACCACTGCGATAGCAACGATATTGGAATGCAAATTATTGACGTGTGCATTTCGGAAACCTGATTCGCAAACTTTTCTCGGACGTTGCGTTTTATCCAATCGATCTACCCTCACCGATGTTTAATGAAATACCGATTTGTGCGGAATGGAAGACCACAATCTTCCAGTGGAATAATACCGATTTTTGTTCAAGCGTAATATAATGCATAAAAGTTTTATCATCGATGGAGATGTCAGCAGATATTAACAGCAGGTAATCAGATCTTTATATTAATACATTTAACACAATTCTCACTTCAATTAAATTCCTTAAATTATTCTGCAGCAAAGGATTGCTTACATTTTATAGTTTTAAAAAAATAACATTGAAATTATTGCTAAGACTTACAATTTGATTTCCATTAAATGAAGATCGTGATTAAATCTGTTGATATCTGCGACACATTGAAGCACAATCGGAATAAATGTCTCAGCAATGTCAATGAAAATCGTTACGCGTTACTTTCCACGTGCAACTCTTTCAGTAGCCACGCCGAGAAGAGGGAAGTCAGGGTGGTTTCGGGTATCAGAGGCCGGCCAAAAATTCTTCAAAGATGAAATTCAACCGCAGCCGAGCGATATCGCCGGTTGCGTTCTCATCAGCGTGATGTCGCTTATCGTCGACGGACCTAGTGTATATAATGTAATAGACGCAAGGACATAGAGGTAACCACCGACGATACAGTCGGCATAATATTTCAAAGTGCCTAACCAGAACGGGCGGGGACAATGGCGGGCAGCCATCTTTCGCGAGGTTCGCATCAACGACGGGCACCGACGCTGCCCTATCAGCGAGGCCGTACAACGCGGAGAAACACGAGGAAAAGAGGGTTGCCGAGGGTTGGCCTGAGGTTGAGGGATCGTTTAGCATTCGTCGTCGTTTTCGTTTCTGTAGGGGTGCGTTCCTCTGGCTCTCTGTCTCCGACCTGCTCGTACCGCATCGCTCTCTCGCTCTCCGTTTATCCCCTACACCCTCCCCCGCGACCCCGTTCGCCGTTCGAAAAAGCAAGTCTCCGCAAACAAAGGGCCACACAAGCGCGCCCAGGCAGCCCTGGCCTGGATAAGCGGGCCGATCGCGCGATTATAAACGGGAGGGCTAATGCTTATTATGCGCCACCGCACGCGCGTGGCTTCAGCAGCAGCATTCGACGCCCTCCTGGGAAACGAATCCTCCCGGAGGATCGTGCGGCCGGCGATATCGAGCGGCCTCCTCAAGGATTAGGCTGTGACTACGCTTTTTGTCCGCTTGTCGCTTTCGTTGCCGTGGCGTCCGCCTGTTTGGAAGTCGGCAAAGAAGCGCCGGGGAGGATCAGCGCGAATCGAAAATCCACATGGTCCCCTACGCGTGCGGTTTTAATATGCGCTCGAGTGTTTTCGAACACATTCTCATCAGAGAAAACCGTGGAGAGACCATCGTGCACAAAGGCTGCCGAATAGTATTGCGGTCACCACATTCCTAGTCATTGCAAAATTGCAATTGTGTCGACGGTATAATTTAATTTCCTAGGTAAAAGCTGGTACTACGAATTTTACGAATTTAACACTTTGATCATGTATCTGCAGATAATTAGTATTCAATCAGTAATTACATGTTCTGTAGTACATGTTCTGTACTTGTGATTGAGCTATTTGGAAATAAGTTAGATTTCCCGTTAGAGTGTCGGGTAATCTTTAATTTTACTTTTTTTTTCTACTCGAAAAAGAATCAATAAAAAAATATTATTTAAAAAATTATTTAAAAAAAACGATGAATAATTATATTCCAGGTATAATTAAAGGTCTTTCACTTATCACATTTGATGCGTGCGTCATATTTGTTCTATCATCTTTCATTTTCCCTATCGAAATCACATCTGATCTGGTTCGTTATCGGAAACAAAGCATCTTGATAATTGGCCGATCAAGTCACGAAATATAATACTTATTATGTATCATATCAGAGGCTTCACGATAGAAGCTCTCTTGCTAGCAAATCCTGGAAGGCAGCCGAGCATCCCTGCTGTCGAACTCTTCGACCCGCCTACGATGTATCTGCACCTGGGTTTGGATCGACCCGCGTATGATTGGTGAATTCTGGTTACGAACAATGGCCGGGATTAAATTCAATCCGTTACACGTGCGACGCCCGTTACTGGGTTAGATCGATCCGGAATTTTTCGAAATTGTTTGGCATTAGGTCCTTCCGCGCTTTCCGAGATTTCGCTCGCAGCGATAGGATTTGCCGGATCTGTTTAAAATTTTACGTAATACTTTCAACTTAGTTGCGCATAGCGGCACCGAAATTTACGAAACACACACACAGAGTCCGCCCGCGTATACAAAACATAAACAAGAAACCGAAAGAAAAAAAAGTTAAATAAACCACACGTGATCGATCAGGGATGACGTTTGATTACTTTTTTTAAGTTCGAGCATAATTGTAATGCATAATATACGCGCACTTATTGGTAATAAATCTTTTTTAATTCGTAGAAGATAATAAAGGTATAAATATAAGAATCGATAATACGATGATCTTGTAATATTTTAAAATTTAAAAATGAAATAAATGAATTTGCTGCAAGGATAATGCATCTACTCAGAAAAATGTTTGCATAATGAATGCGGTTATCGCACCACCACCGCTCGGTATCCTTTTTCACTACTTACTATATCGTGGAAATATATCCGATGAATAATATCTACGACGCAGTTGCCGTTTTCGAATTAGCTTGAGCTTCCAGCAGCCTCCGGCGTTTATTGGATATGTATAATCGTAGTATCGCAGCTACAAGTAACAAGCCGATTTCATTTGTTTCGTTACACATGTACACATTAATATGTCTATCAATGAACCGCAAGCGGATAGAAATACCGGAAAATTTATTCCCGATATTGTTTCGCGCGCACAATCGAAGTATGTGCATTACAAATATTGATTTGGGGTTAACGCAAATTCACACCGACGTAAAACAGTTTTCATTGGCTTATATGGCAATAAATAAAATAGAAAACCGACGCGACGTCCATAATAATCGTATATCCCAGAAAGTTATTAAAGCCACAAAGATCTCCCATGAATAAGAATGTTTTACTTTAAAGTTGAATGAATAACCAATAATATAGCGTTTGGTCTTGTCTTATAAATCATACCGTGTGAGGACGAAACATTCTGATACTATCGACCAAACAGTATTGTCCAGTAATAGTATCGATGTTAGTGCGAGGGATTGACTTCATTCATTTCGGTGTTCATGCACCGATAGTAATGTACTTGCCGATCGATAGCCTAATGAAGACAAAGGTCTGTTCCATGATCTCTCACAGCTCTCATGTTCTATGGTTCCAGACATCGGAATTGCGAAATTGTTAGCAATTACGTTGATTATTGAAATTTGTTAGAACACATACAAAATTTTCTATGCAGCATAATGCGAGATATAGCCATTACTCCCCCATTATAATATTTTTATAAAATAAAGCTAGGAAGTATTTTATATTTTAAACTGTCATTTCCGATAACACAAATACATAAAGAATTTCGTATATAATGCAAGATAAATTTTATGTAAGGCAAAATTATTCGCATTGTATATCATAAAGTTCTAAAGTTAATATTGTTCTTCAAAGAATTAATTTTGTTGTTGATAAAAGATTGATAGTAATTTGATAAAATTAGTAAAAAGTACGTCTTCATCGACGTAGTTTCTATCCGACGGCGCGTGATCTCCCGACGCTCGCCATTTTGTCGAGGGTTGCTGGCGAGAAGAAAGCGAATCCATAAAAATGCTATTACATGTATGAGTGGCATCGAAATCAATGTTACATAAAAGTACGCATCTTTTTATGTTTGCATGCTTTGAAGCTCAGACAAGAGCGCGACAATTCTATTAGTAATTCACGAAGCGCGAATTGAAAATGAGTAAATTTTTTAACGAGCAAATCTCGAAGAAATTGTGAGAATAAAAATGTAATTCTTTCGCAAATATTTTCTTTTTGACTGATTATTGACGAATGCAGACAAACGTAATAACAATGAGTCGAATGAAAGTAACTTTATTCAGTCATATTCCTTTACGGTTCAAATAATTTATTTTAAACGTCAGAATTTTAATCAATGTCGCACTTGCAATAACATAGGCAAACACTGAACAAGGAAAATGGACGTCCTTTTACACCTCATTTACATTTAAACAACTCTTTAAAATTCGTGTACACGCTGCGCTTGAATTAGAAAGTGAACACATTGTGTCGCAATTATTGTTAAGAGCGTTAAATGCAAATAGAGTATCATTTAACGGCAGTAGTACACAGAACAGTTGTAAAATTCTTGAAAAATTGTTAATCGCCAATTCTCGTCATGTTCAATCGCGCGCCATTTGCAAATAGCATTATTGCATTATCGTTTTTATTATCCGACAAATAAACGGATTTTTCGACCAACTTTTTTCGAACCGTGTCTCTTCCAATTATTTGTAAGCATATTATGACATTCCAATTACCAAAACTTTAATCATTATAACATATAAGAAAAACATGTAACACGTGAAATTCAGATGTAATCGTATGTAAACGGAAACTTGCAATTAAAAACTATATTTATGCGAGAAAATTCACCCCTGTATGTAAAACGATAAATTTTCATTTCTTGAAACGAGCGTCACAACCGCGACAATAAAAATACCTCTTAATCCTGGACAGGAGAGTAATAATAACGTTCGCATCGCTAATAATAGGCCGTAACATCTAATGACGATATTTGTCGCAAATTAGAAATAATCACCGATTGTAAGAACAATTTACAGCCGACAGAATCCCATACAGCGCGGAGCCAACAAGCAGTTGTTATCAATAACATTTCTGCAGAGCCGTAATATCCCGGGAAAGTAATTAGAGTAAATTCAGGGGCTCCTGGCGACCCTTCCAGCCGCACAAAATGGCGGCGGGAACCGCCCTTGCGAAAAAAATTAGGCCTCCTTCCGCCGCGCAGTAAAATTTACATGAAAAAAAGGAACGCCCCGCGCGGCATTCGGGAAACGGAGTTTCGACAATGCGGCTATTTTTATGGATAAATCGAAGGGGTCCGCGTACGTAGCTAGGAAATGCCCGTAATTTATGTCACTGGAAAACGCAGAAAGAGTCGTAAAAAAAATATCTCGCTGCCGGTAATAAGGCGACGCCAAAATGCGATCAATACCATGATATTCATTATAACACCGTTATTAAATCCACCCTTGCGATTCGTCCAAGGGCATTCAGACGATTGTCAATGATGAGCATCGAATTAAACATGTATTGCATTTCTGAGAAAGTATGCAGTAATCTTAATTATTTTTAGAAATCAATATGAAACCTCCGAGTTACATGGAAATATATTACGTTACTTGTTTGTTTCACGAAATTATTATGGAATCAGAAGGACTCTGAGACCATATATTTGGACATTAAACAATGCACGTTTATGTAACTCGATATAATGGCGTGCATTATTTTAATCATAGTATAACATAGAAACTTTAGACATGTATGCAGCTCTCGACAAATGTGATCATTTTCATCAACAGTGCGATATTCTTTTCGCGCCCTTGATTTTATACATATAGAATATCGATTGATATACATAAGCAGCTCTCAGACGATTTCTTACTCGCGGCACATCGAACGTTAATATCCAGTATGTGATATATGCCGAATAATACTCGTGTTAAATAAAATTATATTATATAGATTATATAAACATGTATAATTTTTTCTAATAAAATATACACGGATTTTTATTAATATAATGTACATGATTTTTCCAACGTACTCTCTGAGAACCACTGATCTCTATCGACATGCGTACGGTTGTGTATGTAAAAACCACACGGAAGCTGTACCACCGCGATGAAAAATTCTTCCGCATCTACACCGGTTTTTCGTACTGACACATACAGATCGTGAAGAATAAGCACGCGTGGAGGAGCATCCTAATTGATTCCCAGAAAATCCAATTCGCGCCTTCATACCCGGGTAACGGGTGGATCCCTCATCAAACCGGAGATGACGGAGGAAGGTGACCGGGGGTATCGCGGCGATATTTTTTTCACCCTCGTAAATATTCCCTTCAACCGGCCATATTAGCAAGCGGTACGTTCTTGGCAAGGAGCCGCTGCTACTGACAGGACATTCATATTAGCAAACGACCACACGTCGTCCATTCTTTCTCTTCCTCTGTCTCCGCGTCTCCTCTCCTCATCCCGTCTCATCTCGCGTTCACCGTGGAAACCGTACCGACCCTCCTAACTACCGTCCTCGAGAGAATCCAAGTGGGAGCTGCTGATTGGTAATCGTTAATTACTCCGAGGCAACTTCCTCTCGAGGAGCTCCCGTTCCAACGGTTTTTAAAATACTAGGCATTCTACCGCATAGATGGAAGGTAGGTGTCAACCGCGATAGAAAGTGAGATCGGAAAAAAAAAATCTTTGACTGCGCGACACGTATCGGGATACAGTTTATGAAATCGAAGCTATCCTCTGTACATGTACCGCTTAAAATTAACGGACTCTGTGCTGAAATTTTACCCTGTTATTTCACTATTGATAAACGATAGTGAAAATCATACAAAGATAAAAGAAATTATAATTGTCTTTTATACACATTACTTTAGTAATATTTGTATAAACAATTAGTTGTACTCTCCTTCGAAGAGTGTCGGAAAATTTGATCCCCCAAAAAAACTAATATCAAATGATAATTATTTTTCTTTCCGATAATAATTATTTTCATACTGTCACCAGAGATGACGAAGAAAAAAAAGTTGAAAAATAGAATATCTCGAAATTGGAGCGTCGAGATTACGGTGGGGACGGCGCGCCGAGCCGTTCGCCAAAGGAGAGGGCGATACGTTCTCCATTATTACTTTCGCGGATGCCGGCAGCGATAAATCATCACGGTACATTGCTCGATAGAATTTCCCATAATTCCTGAAATATATTCCTGGAGAGGGCTACCGCTAAGGCCATATCGCACATACAGGCGCGCACACGTACGCACATATACGTACACACGTACAGTGACGGTAACTCCCGGGCGCCCTCTCCCTCATAAGATCCCGGAGGCAGCGGGACAGGAGGACAGTAGGAGGCTGCAGGACATTAAGGGTAACAAATGAGGCCGCGCGCAGTCCTCCCGCAGGACCCTCTTCCGACTGAGGTGGCGGGAATGAAAATAAGTGTACCCCGCTTCTCGCCCAGGCGCCTTTTTTCATCATTTCCTCCTTCCCTGCCCCCCCCGTGCGCACCTTCCTTTCGGCCCTGCGATGTCCGCCAGGAGGTTTTCAGGTAGCCCCGCGTTTCGTTTCCCCGGGATTCTCTCCGTTTTAAACGACCCCCCCGCGACTTCATCCCTCGGAAAACGCCTTCCGAGATTTACGCGCGCGTACAGCCCGTGTCCTCGTAACGGCGCGCAACTCTTGGCGACCGTTACCGATGGCATAAGCGAGGGGTGGTTCACGATTATCGCCGGTACCAGCCGTTACCGGCCGCTACAATGCCGCGGCGGGTACGGTGCCAGGGGCAAATGCGGAAATATTCAGCAGTTACCGGGGATTAAGGAATGCGTTAATTGCGAAATACTGGCCGCGCGCCGCCGCCGCCGCCACCGCCGCCGCCGCCGCCTCTTCGTTGCACGAAACGGAAATGTAACTTCCTCCGCGTTCGCATATTCACATGTTGCGCAACTTCTGCCGCCCCGGCTGACATTTTTTCGCATTTCGTTTCTTTTTTTTTTCTATTTTTTAGCGTACCGTGCTTTATTAAAACTTCTCATTTATTTTTCAAGCGACTTCCGCCATCCGGGTGATGCGCCTCGCAAATGAGGAGCCCGGCTGTCTTGAACTGACAGGCTATGACGCAAATTAAGAAGTTAATAAAAATGTTTGCGATTGTTAAACGATCCGATCTGTTATTTCGACATGCGCAAAAAGAATGTTGTTCCCTATCAAGCGACTTTCACGTGCAAGCGATAAATCGAATAAAACAAAAATTATACGAGTATGCATGTGGCAAAAAGAATCGGGTCGAATATGTATGTATATACATGTATACGTATGTGCGCGCGCGCAATGTGCACGGATGAAGTGACGCGATTGACACTACGTCCGAACGACCGAGATGCGCCAATATTGGTACGCGGGCGTCCTGGTGGAAGGACGCCACAGGTTGATACCGAGGCATCGCTCTTTATCGGTCGGAAGATTTGATGAAACGGACACGACGTGACGCGCTGTAACGGGATTTTTTATCACCCAATGTACCGGACCGTGCTCTTTAAGGTCCGTATATTTTTTTTTATCGATGCACTACAAAGTAGCGCAAATATTATTACTTGAAAAAATTCATAAAATCACAGTTGGAGTTTTCGTAAATAATAATCGATCTCTGAGGAAGAACAAAAACCGCGCGTAGCTTTTAGGTACTCCAACGTATTCAGTAATGATTTTTTTAATTAATTAAACTAATTTAATTATAGCTTGTTAAATTAACTTTTGATAATTTGATTGATATTAAAATTTTTTAACTTCGCAAACATTTTCTATTTTTAAGAATATTGAAAATAGGCAATCCCTGTTCAGATTAATTTAGAAACTCTATCTATATGAATTAACATAATTAATTTATAATAAATAACATAATTAATAATTAAAATTTAATTTTCAATTTAAAAAACAAGTTATTGGAAACATTGCAAAGAAAATGAAAGTAGTTAATCAGTCAATTAACGAATCAATTAATTAGTGGAAACAGTCTCCAAATACTATCGAGAAGAGACGGATATATCCTGATTTAAATTGAAAAAATCTCCAAACTGAAATTGTTCTACTTTGATAGATTTGAAAAAATAGATTCTCCAGTGTGTTAATCGATCAAGTACAAGACATACGGCTCAAAAGATGGATGAACGGCGAAGAAAGGTGGAACGTAGGTTGGAATAATCAATTGAAGTGATAGTCGATAAATCGGTCGAGTGAATTGAAAGGGAACATGGGAGGGGAACACTAGGAAAAATAAACTATCGCCGATTATCCAGTCCCGTCTGTAAATGCCACCCTTTTTGCGCGGCATAGGAATTCCACGCACACGCTCTCGTATCCCCCCGAGCGGGGCCGTGCCGCGCTCTCGTGCAACGCTCGTCCCTCGCCTACCCAAAACAAATTCGCGGCCATTTTTCTGTTCCGTGCCCCGCATATATATCCTGGCGTTTCTCCTTCCGCGGAGGCGCGTGTTCCGCGCCGCGAAAAAGGCGCTGGGAGGCGACAGTCGGTTGGTCAGTCCGCTTTCTGAACGTCGGACCGAGGCTGGTTAACGGGATGAGGCGAGATGGGACGAGACTGGGAAGAGGGCGGCGGGAAGTTAGTGGGTGGCCGGGCAATGGGGGGTGTGAGTTCGTGGACGCGGCGCGGGCGGCACGGTCGGTTCCAGGGTTCGCTGGCAATTTTTTCTCCTCGAGTTTAGCAAGGGAAATGACCTACGATATATTTCTAAGGGGTTTTTGCTGGTTGGTAAGCGGGTGAGACGCCGTTATCCACCCACAGGAGAGGCCACCGCATGCCCCCTTCTGGCCCCCTCCCACCGGGGGTTACCGGACAATTTGCATTTCTCAACCATTAATCTAACCTTCGTCCAGCTCTTTTTGCCGGTGAGACCGACTGCTCCTCCATCTCGCATGTCCCACCTTCCTCGTCCTCATCCTCTCCGAATCCTGCGACCGCGAGTCACTTTCTAGCCACCGCGTTTCCACTCCGTAAACTCGACAGAATGCCTTCGGTGATTAAGAATCCGCTAGGCGCGAGAAGAACATTGAATGCACAACGCGTGTCAGAAAAGACGACCGTTCTTCCACCCTTTCCCCTCGTTTCGATTGTACAACATTGAAATTAATAGATATTCCAGCTATTGTGGTGTATTCGCGAATTGAAGATTATCGCCGACTACATTGACGCTAAATATGGGGTACACACAATGTGCGCTATACTAATAAAAGATAAACGCCAGCGCACGTCACTATCGTCCAATTGTGGCTCAATCGACTCGTGAGGAAGGGAAGGTATATATTTCTATCTGTGGAGGTAACGAATTTCCACGCGTAATTATCCAGCCGTCGAAACGAAGGGAAATATTTTGACAATGTTCCAATCTATCGCAAATAACGCCATCGAATCGTAACATTTCTCGCGGAATTGTAAAGTAGTTCAACCGCCGCGTAGCGCCGACGCTTTTAAAACATTTCACCGATGTAACGCAGCGCCGTAACATTTCATCGCGCGAATTATCCATGAAAATATTCAGTCTTTTGCCGTGAACCGTTAAATGGAATCCCAGATTTTAATAGTTGCCGTCGCGGGGCCGCACCGGCCGTGCCGC
>VBVQ01002623.1:0-23753 GCA_011636635.1 Tetramorium simillimum
TATATAAAACAATATTCACTAAACACGCTTCGTGTAAATAGTTAGTAAATATTGTTGTATCTACTTCGTATTGTGAAAAATAATACTGTATAATTTTATTTTATTGTTCGGCATGCTCCCTCATCCCGCTGCTTCTTCACTCCATGAAAACTGATATACTAATATTTATTAAATTTACATTTTTTTCGCATTTAAGCTTAATTATTCATAAAAAGAGGAAAAATTCACAATTATTTTTAACGTAAAGAATAAAATGATGTTAATGACGATATGTTGAAAAAATTCATTGTAAAATTTCAAAATTTCTATTTTTCCTATACAGCCTTTTTCGATCGTGCCCTTGAATGGATCGCTTATAATGAAATAAATACCATTGAAAAAAAAATCGATAACTGTACCGCGGCGTCTACCTCGAAAGATATTATTTCGCAACGAACGTATATTTGCGAACGCGTGCTCGGGACGCGCGTGAGGGTGCATTCGTTTACACAATTTCACAGCTGCCGTAATTGAATTTCGAGTGCCGGCGCCGGATATAGGCGCGGGCAGAAACTCATAAGGCCAATGTCGAAGGCCGAGCTCGGCTTCTTCGAGTAATTGGATTTTATCGGTTGGCGCGCGATGGACCGAGCATTAGATATCGAGACGTGCACTTGGAGAAATGCACAGCACTTACATTCTAATTGATTATTCGTTGAAAAATATAGAATACACATTAGAATGTAAAGTGATATAAATAGCACGCATTTTCTTGAATGTGCTAAAAACCCCGTCAGGGGTTCCTTGGAGCTTTCGCAAAGGTTGTTGATAAATCGAGTGAAGAAACTAGGGACGCGGAAATAGATTATCTTGGAACAGATGTGCGAGGTGTGTTACTAATGCAGCAGCGCCGAGGGAGTGCGAGCCGGCCAATGATGGTCAGTAGTATCCCTCGCTTTAGGGAGGGTACCACCTAAAAATCGCTGCACCTGACGTCCAATCAATGCTTTATTTCCTGAAAATTTTGCTCGAAATTGCCTATCGCTCCAATAAAATCGTACATCGACTATTTCATGATTATTAACGAAACTTCTGAACAAGAACCGTTAACTGTCTATCTTATGTGTCAAGATATCAATAAATTTTAAATTTAACATTATAAATCTTCTACAAGAATTTGCGTCTCTCATATTATTCAAAATTGTGTATTCACGTGTCAGAACTTTATATTAGAAAATTGTAAATGTTAACCCTTAATTAAAATAGTACACTGAAAGAAAAATATAATTACTTTTAGCCTCAACTAACAATTTTATAATATTTTTAACGATAATTATGGTTAACATAATGATGCATATAGTAAAGTTAATCATATTTATAAACTAGGCTATAGTTAGAAATATTATAAAATTATGGTTGAGGCCAAAAGTAACTATATTTTTCTCTCAGTATAGGATTCAGAAAAAATATACACATCGCGAAGATGAAATCGTAATCGGCTGATTTGTTTTCTAAATCCGTTAAAGTCTATTCGAAGATGTCGTACGATGGCGCGAAACTGATAAGAAGTAGTAGCCGGATGAATGTATTTTATCCCCAGCTTCCGAGAGCGCGACTTCCTTCTCTCGGTAATTCTGTAGACGAAGGAAACATTCGGAAAGCGGGAGAATAAGATATCACGAAAGACCAGGGGAAACCAATGCCATTACAAGACTATCTATATCTATCAGGATACCACTTAATCTCCCGAGCTTCTAATTGGCTTTAGATAAAGCCACCGTGTTACCAATGTATTTAATACAGCTTGCCGGAAACGCGGTAATAAATCTCCCTCCGACGGCCATCTATCGTCGATACGAGACAGTGGATCTGATAACAAAACGATTTCCGTCATGTTTCGTTTCAGGAAGAAAATGTGGAGCTCGGTCACCGCGGCTGGCACTGAAAATGGACCAGCACCACCTTCGAGGAGCAAGCACAGTGCCACCTTACTTGCCGGTCACGTATATCTTCTCGGAGGCCGAAATGGAAACCTACCTCTCAAAGATCTCTGGCGATACAGCCTCGGTGAGCCCCGAAACTTTACACATTATCGCGTACACTGATACATTAGATGTACTAAGGTCGACTGCCAGCTGTGCGCCGCCTTCAAGAACGTAGAAAATCCCGAGAGTGAATTATCTCGAGAGAGAGTGCTACAGCAGTATTTCGAGTGGCTCCTAGTGCGCGATACAATACCAACGTCGTTTCTGACCAGCGCACCCCAACGTATCCACCGACGCGCCCCATGGCACGAGGGTGCGCGACGGAATTTCAACGGGGTTCAGTCTGATCAATAATGCACCATTATTAAAGCCTACGTACATCAGCTAAATCCTCGGACGATACTCCACAATTACGTGGTGTTTCCACGGAGATCAGACATACGTGAATTAATTGCGTCCGCCAGCCAGTAATCGGTGGCTTATGTACGTGACAGGGTGAGATTTTCCTCCGACTGGGAATGTCGCTTTTATCCGCGTTCATCCCCAAACACAAGGGGGGAGTTAGCGTCTTATCTCGCTTCCGAACAATTAAAATCTCGTACATCGTGACTCTTTTTTGCCGCGCCTCCGTGTAGTTTGATCAACGAAGGGTCGGTTTTATTTCTAACGCGATGCGAGAGATGATGAACGTTGACGTCTTGAAGCAGTCTCGAGTAGAGCGGTGATTTATGAAGTCAAGTGCAGTCGATGTAGCACGAATTCGCTTCGCTCGCGCTTGCACGAACCGGGTCTCTTAATCAGAGGGTATTGTTCGGCCGTGTGCTTGTTCGGGTGAATATTGGAGCAGCAGCGGAAGGGTTGGCGGGTAGTGCTTCGTTTCTTGGAGAGAACAAACAATGTCCTCCCCGCCGTCGCTTACCCTCCAGTTTTAAAAGCTAGCTTTGTCGCTCTACTTGAGTCCGCAAAAATATTGTGATAACTCGAAGAATCACAAGAGTGCTCCAGCGGAACCCAGTTTTTATTACATCTTTTTCTATCATCAGATTATTAGAGGGATAACTTCTCTTCAACTAATAAATTCTTCGTAACAATTCGAACGGAGCATATTTCAAAGGAAAATTTAATTAATAGAAGAGAAAAAAGTTGCCGAAGAGAGAAAAAAAGGATATAAAAATTAAAGTCTCTGTATTTTCCTTAAAAATATAAATTTCTCTTTACATAAAGCCTCTATGCAGAGTACTTTTAATTCGCTTATGTCGTGAATTTAAAGGGACAAAAGTGGCTTTAGTGGCTGAAATTGTCGTACAAAGCACGTATATCCACTCGTTCGAAAATGTCGAACTTCTCGTGCATCGAACACGCTGCAATTTCGTAATGCATGCTTTTATATAAAGGGAGGTATTGTTTCTCTGCCAAAACTAGATACGACACGTGTACTACGTAATCAATGTCGGACATCTAGTATCATTCTCATGGTATCGGAGCTACTTCAGCCGGCACGTTATGGTCCTTACCTAGGTCTTTGTTCTCGAGCACGTTCCGCGGTAAGGTAAAGCTTTCGAGAATATTACGGGATTAGGCGATAGTCGGCTTGAATGTCGTTCACGAATCACACATATTTCGTACTCTCTTTTATTTATGGATATTATCATTCCCCTCAAAACGATTCCGGGTGAATAAAGAGGAAGCGGAATAGAAGGGACAGAACGAGGGTTACGGGATGAAAGAAAGACGCAATATGAAAGATGTGGAAAGAGAAGAGCGTGTTTGCGGAAAGAAAAGGATGTAAAATTGATTATTAAAAAAATTATTTAATATAAGATAAATGAGCAATAAGATTCCACGATTCAATCAAAATCTAAAAGATTAAAATATAATAGAAAGCTTCTTGTGCTATCGTCTGGAACACAGAAATAAAATTGTGTCGAGGAAAGATATGAAATCAATTCAGTGCACGAACAGAGAAAGAAATAATAATTGGCGCACATGCAGCAATGTATCTAGATTCACTCCGATATCCACCGGAAGAATATTCGATAAAAAAAATGCAAATTTATGCACTACCCGAGCGAGTTCTCGCTTTTATGCCTTTTATACCGTCGCCAGGGGAACTCTGGTTTCTTCTTCACGATAGTTTCGAAGGACGCTCAGAGAGAAGGACGTCTGTTTTATTAAAAGGCCAGATACACAAGAGATTTTTAATATTCTTTTCGCAAACTGTCGCCATTACGATCGAATGGTGCGATAAATCTCAATTCTTCCCTCCATTTTCTCTTTGTTCTCGTTTTATCATATAAAAAATGTATTTAGCTAAATTAGTAACTACGAGAATTCACAAAATATTAAACATCCGCCTGTGATATTATATTAAACGCGAAAAATTTAGCAATTATATGCAAATATAATTGCTAAATTGCGTGTCTTATTACGCTGAAAAGCGGTCGTATTTTTTTTTTATTAAAAACTAGGATATGCAATATACATTTTGCCGGCCGAAGTCGGTTATGAAAATGCAACGAGTGCATTAAAATGGCTCCAAGTTTTGCATTTGTAATACGTGCACTTTCTGAAATAGCACGCCTAACCGGGAGGATAAGAATGTCGGATTACGTGACAGGCTTTTCCTTGCTTCTCTTCCAGCGGAGAGCAAATGGGAGGAACTGCATCCAGGCGGCGAGCGGCCACCGGCTCTCCAGGAACACAGCGCGGTGGCGTACAAGGACTGCCTCTACGTTTTCGGCGGCGAACTGGGCTTCTCTGCCGGAACGGAAACGCCCCTCTGGGTTTACAACGTCAAGGTAATGCTTCGCATTGCTAATGCAAACTAAAATATAAATGTAGAATACAATGTTGCTCACCGTACGGGAAATTATGTCGCGCGAATAATACCGCTTACAGTGGAAGCGACATTCTATGGCGACAAACGTCGGCATGTTCCCACACTTCTGATAACGATCCCGACAGCCAGCGTCGTATCGCGTTGAGAAAATTCTTAATGATCTTCTCCGACGACGAGGGGAGTCTCGTCGAGGAGGCAGCGAGGACGAGAGACGGAAAAATCGCACCCTCGAGAAGCGTCGCTTAATCGATAGCAACGTCATCGGTTACGAGTTTTACGGGGTAGCGTGCCACTTTCCCTTGCCTCTGACGCAGAGGGATGGTTTTAGCGGCGGTTGACAAGCTACCAAGGGCAACCGAGGCTTATCCTGCCAATAACGACTCCGCGGATCGAGCACGTGTAGAAATTCACCGAGCTATCCGTTGTTATCCTGTTGTGTTCCGTACACAGTGTCAAGCACTCCTTGGGGGAGAATAATAAGCGCAACGCGAAACGAGCAACACGGGGTGGTTGGCCTCTTCCGGTTACGAGGGAGATGTCTCGCGTGCGGAAAACCAATCCTGCGAAACTCGAAATCGATGCTGCTTCTCGACGATTCGCGTAAACAAGTATGATCTAGTTCGGACGTCGACCAACCTCACGTTTACGAAGGCAACATTTCTCCTAATAATATGCCTTTCCCGAAAGAGATTCTATTACTATGATACTATAATAATTTTAACTCGTATATAATAAAGAATTTTATTTATAACACACGATATTTTAATAATATTTTGTAATATGCAAATTAAACTCTTCACGTCGTTTGTGTCGCTAAATAATAAAATTATTTTTATCAGATAATTTCCTGAGAAAATTATAGATTTTATGTTACGTTTTTTGTTTATTTATTGTTTAAATGATATGAAATGGAATTCGTATACACCTCAAATTTGAGGCATCGATGCGTGATATTGTCAATCAACTTCGACGCAGTTGTCCAATATTGCCCTCCGTCTCGTTTACCAAATCGAAGGGGTGCAAACCTTCCTTCTGATCACCGAAACGGCCATGGCGATTGCCTGGAGGCCATTCGGAGGCTGTCCGTCGTCTCATCTAATCAGACCGCACGGATCGTTCTTAACTAAATCTTGGTAACGAATTCAATTGAAATTCTGATAGCGAATTCTGGACGAAACGCGGCAACATTTTATAAATATCTTAAATTAAAAGAATAAGCTTACAATTAATTGATCGTGATCATTACTTATCTCCGTGACGAAATGTACAAATCATCAGAAATTATTTCATAATTTTACCAAGATGTTTCACATATTATGTTTCCTGTCTGGAAATTAAGTTTTTCGTTTGATATAACGTATTGTACTTTCGATTGCCGAGAGAATGTCTACGTAATGCTTCATTCATACTGAGAGAATGACAGAAGTGTATTGACGTCGATGATGAATGGGCTCTCTCCTCGATAGAATAGTATGTTCAAGGTGCTGGGGCATTACTTCCATTTTCGAAGATACTACTAGATTGCAATCGATCTTCAGACTATATAGGTGCAATATTAGATATCTCAGGGGAGAGAGAGAGCTCAACTCAAGGATCAACTTCAAATTGATGATATCCCAACCAATTACCTAACGGATAATTATAGCTTATGTAATGAACTTATGTGATTTAAGTTATCTCCAATATACAAATTACGATCTCAAGTTGCGACACTTTCGATTTCACTTGATAACGGAGCACCGAGGGGAAGAAAGTTTAAAATTGTCCGAAATATCTAATTAAAACATTTCTTTAAATAAATAAAAATGATTAAGAACTTGAAAACTTCAGAATAAATTTAATAAATAAATTAATTAACTAATTAAACTTAACTTAAATAAACTAATTACTCTATTTTTCTGTTTTATATGTACTTATATCTAAGTATATGATAATATAAAATTTTATGTTGATTTCTATTCACTTTTCTTACGACAGTATTAACATTTGCTGACGTACTCTCTAATTTCATATAATATTCAAGGGCGGTACATCTTTCGCGAGGCCTTCAAGAGCAATTTAAGTCGAGGGTGGTTTTTGGCAGCAGCTGGTGTTAACAGGCTTTCTCTCCGATTCGTACCCTTGAAACCAGACGGGGCTTCATTCTCCCAAGGGTAGTTGCCACTCACGTGCGAGGCATTAAAAATTAATATACCGGCATCAAACGTGGGATGCGAAGCATCACGCGTCATCGATTCGTTCCATCGGTTATTTTCTTATTTATCAAAAGATAAATAAGAATTTCTTCATTTAAGAAATTCTAAGATTACAAGCAAATATTGCTTCTTATTTTTCATACCACTATTAATCTAAATAAAGTCGTCTCTAATTTCATTCGTGTAAATGCATTTGCCATAAATCTGCAAATTTGCACTGAATTGCGTTGTATGGCTTGATATATGGTTCGCTATGGGGTGGATAAACCACCGGCTACGCTGATTTTCCTTCGTCAGCAATACCTGATTATCTCTCTTTCACTCGATAGGTTTCATCTGCCGTATCATTCTGACAATCTCTTTTAGAGTAGTTTTCATTGTCGGCGAGAGATGTACTTATCCTTTCGCTGTCTTATTTCTCTTTAAGTAAACACAGTTATTGGATTCAATCGTCCAATCTGGATAAAATGTTTTTTTGCTATTTTCACCTGATAATACAAGTTTTAAATTTTATGAACTGTGAATGATTGAAAAGAACATTTTGTTATAGACAAAGCAAAACTGAATCGAACGGGAGAACAACAAACTCTTTTTGAGCGATTTCATATGTCCAGAGATTTTTTTTGGCTGAGTTACCATGGTTACTTCTGGTCCATTTGTTTTTAATCGTTGGACCATGGAGAAAATACGGGTGAATCCCTCTCCGCTGTTTCTGTCTGTTCGCCGTGTATTATTGAAATCTGCGTTCCGAATGCGTCAGGCAAAGCTGATTGGCTAAGCCGGAGGGGTTGCTCGGCGCGTTTGTTCTCTCCCTACTTTCTTTACCTCCCTGTCTCTTTCACTTTCCCTCCCCTACTTCGTTAAAACACTACCTTGTTTTCAGAATGGAAAGAGTGGAAGAAGGCGCATGTGGCATGTATTCCATTTCTTTTACGTTTGTAATTTGCAAAAAACGCTCCTTAAAGTCCGTGAATATTGCAGGCCATTCTACGATAATAAGATTACTTGTTTGAATCTTTTTACGATTCGTAAATTCTTTTTGTCGAAAACGCACACATTGCAAAATACAACAGCTATTCTCATATATGACAAAATATATATTCATGGCTAAATATCCCGAGGGTGGTAGCTATATTCACGGCTCCCTCAGAGAGCGGAACGGACACCGGTAGCCCTTTTGATGTGTAGTGGCAATCACGAGGTCTTTTACCCTGCTCGGAGAGGAGGGGGGATAATGCCTATCGCAAGCCTAAAGCACGCTGACTTCTATGTCCCCGTGGTATGAGTGTACGTCGATGCGCGAAGATCGACTACAGAGATAGCCGGCTCTAAGAGTGTCGAAAGTAATTACATAAAGTGCGGCGTCTAAAGCCGATGGATTCAAGCGATCTTGATCATCGCTTGGGTAAATCTGAGGTCGGTACTGGAAACTTGTATCTCGTCTTCGTCTCAGTTGTACTTATCATCGTGTGAAAGGGAATGATCCTTTCGAGTATATTCACCAGGCAGTTACACGGTTCATTTATTCATCTGCATGTTGCTATTCCATGAACCATGATATTTCGAAAGGAGGATAATGCGATTTTAAAACGCCAGTTGATACGCACGCCCGAATTTTCCGCTAGACCAAGCGATAAATCTCTCCGAGGGAGGGAGGAGGAGGAGCACAACGTATTGATTTCATCGATATGTGTAAATATAATAGACACGCGAAGAATTTTTTTTTCTGCGGCATACTTTTCATGGAAATTGTTCCAAGGTAATAGCGCGATAAAAATAAATCTACTATCTACCTATATAACGATACTTGAGTATTCTTTTGTGAATATTAAGCAGCATGAAAGTCTTTCCGTAATATTGTAACATAAATACTAATGCAGTACCGTCTTAATAAAATATCTCCATCGCATAATATTATACGCTTGACAGAATATCAAAGATTGGATCAATCTTACGTACCGATATATAATCTTATATACCATTTGATATAATAATCCGACATATATTTTTCGAATTGTTCGTCTTTGCACGTATATTCCCCTCTCGTAATACATCCACGTTATAGTTTTATAATACCGGTAGCTTTACATATTGCATACATTCCTTCACCCAGCCGCATGCTTTTCGTGACTGGATGAAAGCTCGAGTTATGAATGCGTTACCAAGCTCAAATATTCACCGGTGAATACCGACTACGCCTCCCGCCTACAACATTGCTATGCTATATCATTTGACATCGCATGAAAACATTTTAATTCATATAAATAAATATTTTCTGCACAGGGTGAAAAATATCGCGATTTAATATTAGATTTTACAAATATTTTTAAACTTGGTAATTTATAAAATGTCATTTTTGCTTAGCTCGTGTCAGTGTAAACAAGTTCATACATAAACCATGTTATAAATGTACTGTAATGTAATAATAACAGAGGAAAGCGAGAAGGAGAGAAATATTTGTTTAATGAATACTTAAGCAGTCGCGTTTTATAATACGTACTTTGTAAGCGCACGTTTTAATGAATGAAATATTTGTGAGAATTCGCGTTGCAACCGGCGAGAGAGAATAATTTTCGCATCTCTATTCAGCGGCGGTGGCAACGACGATTATCGCAGCCCCAAGAATTAAAGCCGAGCCTATTCAGACGGCAGAATTGGAGGGCCGCAAATTAGAGGTCTTTATCCCTTTTGTTGCTGGCCGGTTTTATTATATGTCATCGTCGCAAGTATCTCCCGAAATGCAGAGTAGAATCAAGTTGGTTTATGATTGGAAAAAAACAATTCTGCGAGAGGAACAACGCGGGTGGTGACAAGCCAAAGTAATCTGACTACGAACGATTACGATTTCCAGACAAGTATATGGAGAAAGGTGAGAGCTCAACGGGGTTGCGTGATTCCTAGAGGTCGAAGGGGTCACACCGCCTTGGTGCATCGCGGACAAATGCTCATATACGGCGGTTATCAAGATTTACGTGGGAGCTCCTCCGAACTCTGGGCATTTCATTTCGGTAACTTCGGTCGCTTTGCACCTCGTATATAGCTCGGGATCAATAACGATGCATAACTAACTCCAACTTGCTTCAGAAACTGAATCTTGGCATCTGCTTTCGTCGAGCGAAAGTGGGCCGGCGGCGAGGCACAAGCATTCAGCGGTTTTGCACGGCGACGCGATGTACATTTACGGCGGCATGACGGACCTTCAGGAAAGGAACGACTGCTGGCGATGGGACGTCAACAGCGCTTCGTGGTCCATGCTGAAGAACAAGCCGGGTCCCGGACCTCTTCATGGCCACGCGGCGTGCAGACTGCCAAGTTGCATGCTGATCTTTGGCGGCGAGAGCGGCGGTTTGGCGACAAACGAGCTTTGGAGATTTCATTTTGGTACCAATTGTTACATTATCGTACAATAAAAGTTTTAAATACAAGATTATATGATTGTCATAAATCAGTTATTTTTTTTCAATTATTATCTCGACAGGTACGGAAACGTGGGAAAAGCTGACAATATCAGGACCGAAACCGCAGCCGAGAGCTGAAAGCGTCGCCCTCGCCGTGTCCGAACTGCTGATTCGCGGAACAGGCATAGACAATTCAAAACCGAGGCCGAGAAATCAAAGGCCTAGGCTCTCGAGCAATAGAGTGTCGCCAAACGAGGCACCCTCTGCCAGACCGAGCTTTCTCAGAGAAATTTCCAAGTTATCGCAAATAAATCTGTCGAGGCTCAGTCACCCGACGAAGTGTAGTTATTCGGTTCTCAGCGGACATGACGATAACGAGGAGAGCCCCCAGGAGGTATGTGTGTCCGCATGAGCACTGAAATACGTTCTCCATCGACGCTCTTTCTTATGCCAGTTAGGCCTGCATGCAGGCAAACACGTATTATCCTTTTCAGCAAGTGGACGTCGAGGTGATCGAACCCTCCACGGGAATGGTGAAATCTCGCAGTGCCAACACGCTGGCCCGCCGAAGGCAAAAAGCGTCGGAGGGACCGGCGAGGACGATTGACGTTAGCAATACTAGCAGTACTTCTGGTATGACCAGAGATCCTATTTCGGTGCCAAACTTTCGTGCTTTGACGTTACCAACTCCTGTTCTCACGCCTGTAGAGGCCGCCAGATTGGTATTCGTTGACCCGGATGAGAATAGCGACAACGAAGAGCGCAAGGAGCCGCCCACGTCGAGACTGATCGAGGTTCAAGAGGAGAGACGGTAGTTGCCTTTATAAGATAAATATACACATTTGATTCATTTGTCAAAGATTCAGTAAGATTCCTACATTTGTCGCGCGTATTCGTTGCAGAGATTTCGCAGCGGTACACCAAGCTTGCCAGCCCACCCGCGGCGAGAGTTACAGCTCGCATCTCTATGAGGCCGCTCTGCAGACGCCAAAAACTCCGACGGCGACGAAGATCCCCACCTCCGCCTCCGTTCGTTTCGCCGATCTCGAAGAGGGCGAGGAGTCGACGTCGGATTACGCGAGTATCGAGGCGAGAAGTCCGGGCGATCCGCTCGCGGACGACGACTGGGTGTCCGGAAGGAGATCGAAGCCGCACAGGCCGATTGTCACTTCGTCGACGATACGAGAGGGCCAATTCGGTTTCTGCAATCCAAACTATCTCGGCCTGGATGAAACGAAATCCGGCCATCACCATCACCATCACCACCATCATCAGCAACAACAGGACGGGAAGTACGCCAAGTTGCTCAACAGTCCGCCCGACAGTGTATTGGAGGACGAGCCTGGAAGATCGGCTTCGCAGACATTCGCGGAGCTCTTGGAGCTTCAGGAGATCAGGAGGGTGCCGCGAGCGCCCCCGAAGAGCCTGCCGTTGGGCTCGCCGTCGAGAAGAGCGGTGAGCGCGTCGAGGGCTGAGAGGCAGAGGGCGAAGGTAGCGGCGGTGGATGCGACCGACGCTAAAACACCTTCCTACGGACCGGCACCCTTGTACGTTTTTTTAGTTGGCGGCAAGGAAAAGGGTCAAGTCACGGTGTTCGCCAGGCCGGTCTCCCTTTGGAAGTTACAGCTGGCGCCGCATATCTTCTAAAAAAGACCGATCCACTTTAGTTGAGTCATGTTAGTGAACTAACTGTTAACAGACCTGAACGCGCGAATTTATAACAATCCAATTGGCCATCTTTAAATGCTTCCCAGTTAAAAAGTACTCAAGTAGTCTCAACATTTGGATATTAGGATTTTTATCTCTAAAACTTCAGAAATCTGCTGTTAGCGAGAGACGCGATAGGTCTGAGACACCTTGTATTTAGAGAAGTACGTTTTAAAATATATTAAATTTTATTATCGTGCAGAAAGTAATAACGTAATCGCTGCTTAGATGAGAAATAGAGAGTGACACAAAATTACCGGATGTCCTCTCACTGACAGATTTTATCAGTGAAAGAACATCCGATAATTTTGGGACATTCTGTATAGAAATCTCTACTTTTGATTTAGGCTGTGTTCGGATATATAATGCCAATATTGAAAATCTATAGTTTATGTCATGTAGTACACTATAGATTTTCAGTACTGACAGTGAATATTCGAGTGCAACCTTTATGTGCCGATAGATAGATAAATAAGTAGATAACAATAAATACGCATCTATAAAATCATCAAATAAATTTATAGGAAATTATTTTGTTATTGTTGCTTTTACAGATTTCATATTTCTCTATTTGTTACTTATTAATTATAATTATGTTTTGCATATAATATTAATTTACTCATTAATGATTCGTAATCATAATATAATTATTACATTTAAATTTTTATTTCTTTGTGTAAAAAAATTAACATTTTCTCCTGTGTTTAACTCGAAAACAAAAAACATGTCAAATTAATATTCCTACCGTATGTGTGTTTAAAGTATAGCCATAAAACACAATATTTGCGAATCGTGAGTTCATATTGAACCTGCCGATTCAAGTGTTCTCAGTGTGAGTTTTGTAAAAAGGTGAATGTTCAAATAGAAGCGCAGATCAAGTCGGCGATTTAAATTATACTGATCGTCAATAATTACTGATAAAAGCGTGTGTTCTTGATAAAGTATCGCAATCCTATTATATTTATTATCGCATCCGTCTTTCACTTTACGATATGTAATTTATTCGTAGCATACGATAAGATACTAAGCTCCCCGAATGCCAAAATTTCATGTTATTTGCAGATAAGCGTCTGCAAAATCGACCGGCCTGATTTGCGCTCGACTGCCATCGAATGTGAAAATTCTATGTGCGTAAAATATGGAATAGAATTAATGTCGGATGCGTAAGCTTAAAGTATTGTAGGATCGGAGATATACACGGTACTCCATAATTTACGTCTATTAATTATATAACATTATTCCTCAGGAATAAGGTGTACGTTTTAGGTGTACGTTATTTGATGATTCTGCCTCCTAAGGAGAGAAAAAAATGACTTAGGACTTTTCGACTAGTTTTTCATTAAGGAATAACATGTAATGTGTAATTAATGGACGTAAATCATGAAACACCCTACGTATCATTCAAAAATTACGATCGACTCGTGATTGTTCCATAGAGATTATTATTGACCGATTCTTCTAGTCTGCAGTAGATAGATTTTTTATAAAGAAATTTTAACTTATTTTAATCCGCAAGACACACCGAATTAATTGTTTTTTAATTGACTGGAAACTAACCAAGGAGAATATGTAAAAATTACTGATCTCAAAAATAAAATGTAACATATACGTGTGTTGGCGAAAAATTAACGATAATTTTCGTCCGCCAAATTACTCGAAAAAATAATGTTTCAAAGATGCCAAAACGTAATGTTTTATACCAAAATCGTTCGCTCCCAAATATTCGCCCGCCAATACTTCAAATGTTTTACAATTTGATCTTAAAATATATGGCAAACAGAATTTTATAGTCCACAATTGTATAAATTAAGTATTATCATTTCCTTTGTATTATATTAAGATGAATTAATGTAGCAAAGCACAATTTCTTTTTAAATAGCACTCTTTTACAGAGTGTAAGAATTTAGAAGTCACTATAAAAGTATAAAAAGAAGGCTTGTGCTCTAAGAGACTGTAGTCGCTATGCTGACGTCAGCGATCTCGCGTCGGGCCGCTGCAGAATCGCGAATCGATAAAATCGAAAGTCTTTACCGTGATTGTATCTATTGTCGTAGTAAGTTAGTTTTAGTAAGCGTATTGTAAGTAGAGCAGACGATGGGCGAAGGGAGCTCTCTTGTTCGTGTAGAATTTTTATGCCCGTAAAGGCCCAACACATGTAATCCATCCATAAGTAGCTAAGGTCGACGTGGCTTCTCAACGGGCTAGATATTGAGAGATGCTTGTATCATTGTGCGTGATCTTCAAAATAATCTCTCTAATGTTCTGCAATATGTATTATTTATATTGGTGATCGGTTTTTCAACACGAAACGCAATATGACGGATAATAATTTTTGGCGACTGTATTACCGGGCGAGTGCAATAACTAGAATTATTTATGAGTCGGTTGATTAAAAATGAAGATTTATTACAAACGTCTCCTGGCCGGAGCAAAGCAAGAGTGAGTTATATCGCGAGCCTCAGGACGTGCAATCGATGTTAATTACGAAAGTTTAGTAGATACTCAAAGGGTTGCTCAAAGGAGGGGTCGCTTTTTTAAGCAAAGGGTCTCCTGATATCTAGTCTCGGGCCTCGAATACCCGAAAATCAATGTTTTCCATTCGTAGAGCTAGTCAATTACATTCTCAGTGTACAAAACTTAAGCTAGATGTTTTCGTACTATCTCTTCACTTTGCTGTGCATTTACCCTCGTGTAGACATTTCATATCCCTCCTACGTCGATATTTCGTTCTTTGCGGCTTTTCGTTTCTAGCGAGTCATCCGTATTGTCACAAACAGAACGCTGTTTATACATACCTCACGATGAACACCTTCATTCCCACGAACAACGATTTCGTATTCACACATTCCTTCTCACGATCATCTCGATACATACGTAATAAAACGAAGAATTACGTGCAATACGCTAGTTTTTGGAGGAGAGAGAGAGAGAGACACAAGCAACAAATTTTACATTGCGTAGAAGTCGAAGAAGCGGAAGTAAATGACGTTTAGCTTTATATTCTTTGTATAAGCTTCGAACGCGTCCGTCGTACGTCCGCCGTACGAATTGTCGAATTAAAAGGCAAATCCTTCCTACAGAGTTCCGCATTTACAGAGCGCAGTATTTTTTCAGAAGCCGAACCGTCGAATAGAGAGATGACTCTTGCTCTTAATTATTTCTGTATGTTTAATATCGAGACAATATATATATATGCGAACGTATTACGTGGTACGAAGCACCGAAAATACATTGGTCACGTAAAGATATACGTATTTTTCATAACGTTACATATTGAAAATTAATCATGACAACAAGCGCAAGCACAAATGTCAAGTACAGTTAGATAGAAGCAATAAACCGATATTTCTTCGAGCAAGCTTCTGCGAACTCTGAATTTTATCAAAAGTGCGATATTTCCGGTGCTTGGTACTTATGTAACATAAAACACAATTTTCTGCATGTAGCTAGCTACATTACGGATTAATTACTCAACAGGATTGGGCAAATGTGTTTACCTATACAGCATAATGTATGCGAGCGTAATTGATGTTGTGTTCATTATCCTCTCCCATTTGAATGTCGATGCGAAGGTACGCGCCTGACAAATCTGGGCTCTTTGGTTCTTGTATAATTAATCTCTGATTGGTACTCATCAACGCGTTTAGTTCGTTATCGCATCGTAATTAATGTAACAGTTATTAATGGAACAGTATTACTATGATTAGAAAATATACTATATATAATTGGATAATATGAGATCGTGTCATCTTATTACAATCACGTACACATTTTTCTCCTCTATTGTGTATTTTTATTTTATAATTATAATATAATTTTATCTCTAAAATATTATAACGCATGTACTAGAGATAATGTATAGGTGTGCGATTAATAGAAAAAGTGTGATTAATGGATCTATCTTCGGATATCTTTTCTTTTCAATGTATCGGCACGTAAGAAAGCGCAATCTAATTAAAATTTAACATGTACACCATATATTTTTTTTTAATTTTTTGTGTAATTGCAGTTATCAGTGCAGTTTTTGTACAGTTAAGTGTAATTCTATAAATAAAAAAAATTAAATTTTTTTAGAGACGATGACAACATTATCGACGTACTTTTGAGAAACCATAGTCCAGTACGTGCTATGGATTCACGTAAGATTGCAGCACCAATCATTCTACCGACATAAGGGGACAAATAAGCGATAAGGGTGGTAGTGCTATATACATATATTGACAAACCTATAGAATATTAAAATTTATTATAATTTAATTGTCATTTAAATTATAATTAAATTAAATTATAATTTAAAACTATTCTATGTTGCACAAACGTTTTCCATAATCTTTCATCAAAATGTTCTTATTAAAAATTATATAAAAATAATATATATAATAAAATATAGATGTAATTTTAAAAACTGATAATTTAAACTGCAATTGTAATGAATCTATTTTTACAATCATATTTATTACATTTTTAAAAAATCTTTCTGCGTAAACAAAATAGCGAATGTCATTTTTTTACGCAATTTAAAAAAATCACCGATTCCCATTGTTGACTAAGCGATGACAGAACCGTTGCCGTTAGGAGAATATTTGCGCTATAGGGCGCACATATTCCTTCTCACCCTCGCGCGTACACAAAGCTCAGTTTGCGTAATGAAGCCGTGTCACAATGCCGGCGGCACGCTTTGACCGCGGCAATTCTCACGGCCGGGGAAAGGCGCTCCAGGAACCAAGAAGAAACGTTAATTCCACCCGAATCTACCGCCGGTCGTCGTCTTTCTTTGCCCCTCTTGCCGATGTCGACGCAACAGGTCGTATTGTGACGAGGGTATCGGTTCTCTCTGCGAGTAAAATCGCCGCGCCGCGCCGCGCCGCGCCGAGACACCCCTTCGATACAATTCGTGTGTCCCGCTCGAGCCGAGAAGCGCACAAATTTATAGACCTCTAGAGCCCGACACCTGCTCACCTGCATCAGATACAATTCCCATTCCCACCTGCGGCCGCTTCGCGAATGACGATTCCTTTGATCGTGCGACAGCGTGGATCGGGAATAAAATCGAAGGTCGCGCCGGACCTCGTTTCCCCGGGCGAAGTCTCGATCCGAGCCCGCCGTTCCCTGCCCTATGTGGATTTTCATCGAACGCCTGTTGTAATAGAATCGAGAACGTATCCTCGTCGATTATTAGCGCCACCGATCGGCTGACCCTTTGTCTGTAAACGACGCGTAGCGAATGGATAGTGACTCGTACCACCCGTACCACGACAGCGGCCTCCTTCCGCGCATCCCGCAAGATTGTTTCTGGTCTCTCGTTCGGCAGATGATTAATGAGTTCGTTATACGTTTCTTAATACGCAGGCGGGCCGAAGTGATCTATCCGCTCATCGTGCGGTCAAAGGTTCCCGCAAAATCTCTCTCTTTTTTTTCATCCCCACCTCTTTGCTTCCCGAAAGTTTCTATTTTATGTAGATCATTTATTGAAAGTGGAATGTTTTGGAAGGAATGTTAAATCTCTTTCAATAAGTCAAACATCAATGTCAACACTGCGTGCGTTACTGTCTTTATAAAAGATGACGAATCATTTTACATTGACTGTAAAACGTTAAATTGAAGATTCCACCACAGTCAAATAGTTTTCTTTTATTCCCCCTCTCGCACCTTTCTTCCTGCGATCCTTTTTCCTCTCTTCCTCTCCGTTCTTCCTTCGCGTAACTAATACATTTCTAAAGAAAATTTCCCGACGTGCGTTTGAATGCTGTCGAGGACAGGTATATCGTGTATAAAATTGTTTTGTGGTTGATCCCTCGGGTTTCAACAACAGCCCGTCATCAAGGAAAATAGAAACTACTTCTCAGTCATCATACAGTGCGAAAACGCTTTAAAATCCGCTGAAAGATCTAAAGACGAGCCGCCACGTGGAAATCATGATGTACACAGATGTATAGGTATTTCATTAATGTGTATCCGAATTCCAGATTATAAATATTACAGCCACATAGTAACAGCGACGTAGGAAATTCTAAATTATGTAGCAAAATATTGCGATACATACAAATTCATAAAAATAACAATTATAAAACAAAGCAATTTAAATAAATCGTTAAAATGGTGTCCAATAAAAAAATGTAAGTATACCTGACAAAAAAAAACTATTTACATTGTATATTATTTCATTCTCCATTCGAAAATAAATTCTGATTAGCGACTGATCATTTAATTATACCGCCGAACGTCGGCGCAACAGCCGGTCAGAAATTAAAGTGACCCTCCACTGGACGGACCGAAGGACGAGGACGAAGGATAACATATTTCTTTTCGGTCGTAACAGTCTTTCGGCACTCTTTTGTGAAACAGTCGGCCTTTCGATCGCATTACGAGGTTTCATTTTTGAGAAACCGATATACTCGGACAAGCGCACTTTCCGACGGTTCGCCACATAACTTAGAAGCGTTTATAGTTAGCTAGAAATCCATTCGCCTGGAGGTCGTTTTAATGCCATCAGGACCGCGGTTGCATGCTTTACGACTTGGTGGATATAAAAGAAACTCCACCTGATCTTCAATCCGAGAAGATTTCAAGTTAACGCGGCTATCCGGTGATCGCCGAAAAGGGGGATCATGATAATGCGTTCCGCTACATCTGTCGCAAAGTAAATATGACTTACACCCCATTACCGTCTAACATTGAGCTCAGACTTAACATCAAGTTTTATATCGCGTTATAGAATTTATATTTAAAAACTATAATTTCGTCATCGCAATTTCTACTGTCTAAAAAATGCATTTTCTAAATATTTATCATTAGTATCTTATTAATCCGATTGTACAAAAAATTTATTGCGAGAACTATCACAGCTAGGGCTTTAACTTTTATTTTTGATCATTATGCTACCGATATATTTTAAGATAAATAAGCCGTTATTGTATTGTCCAGGTAGATAAATACATCAATGATGCTGCACATAAAGCACACAAACTGTCAGAAGTTGCTTCGCGATCGGTTTTCGCGATCTATTCTTTAAAGACGTCATGTAGTGTGAAAAATTATAAGAAAAATGACGTTTTAGAAAATATCTTCAAAGCTATGGAACTTTTATAATTTATTGGGATAAAGAAGAGAAATAAAAAGTGTCTTTTGTTACAATTATCTTGTACAGTTACTTTTTATTATGTTTTTATTGTTATTAAATTGAATATATATGTATATATAAGTTTTACTTACTAACCATAATAACTTTTATAAACTCACAAAATAACACGCCAACTTCTCATAACATTAAAATGCATGCTGTTATCTTACCAGATAAAAAAATATATTGTACACTATCAGATCAAACCGGAAACGTATTCTCCTGTATATGTCGAACTTCCGGTCAACATATTATCTGCCGGTCTTATGAGTAATTTTGGAAAATATTTTACTTGGAACTTACATGACTAACGAAAAAACATTGAAATGTGCTTCCGCCATTTGGAGATTTCGATGCTATGTGCAAAATAAAGAAAGTTAAGTGATGTTAAACTTTTTGTCGTTGTAATCTTTTCGAATAATCTTTTTATCTGTCTCAATGATTTTTTTTTTAACAAAAAGATACTGATAATTTTTATATAAAATTCATACACATTCTTCATTTTTGCAATTGTTACAGATTTGCAATATTTGAAGAAAAAAAACTAAAAAAGTGATTTAATCAAAAGTCCTTTTCTGCAAATTTACGAAAATGTGAAATTGTATATTTCTGCCGTACCGATAAACTTTTTAATGAAGGTATGCCGTAAATAAACAAAGTTGCACAGTTTTATTTTTCGACTTATGAGATAATTGTCTCTGACATATTCGGTACGGGCTAAGATTAACTTCTCAAACTGGAAGTTTAAATCGTTTGGCCATGAAAATGTAACGCCTCGCGGAGGCTCGCCGCATACATGCACGCATAAAAACGCGCACGCAAGCGTACGCGATCGGAGAGAGGAATGGAGAACAACGCTACGGGCGACCATTGGCCATCGTATAATTATGTCGATGTACAAGCTTCGCGCGGTGGTATTCGCGTCTTTAAACGAAGCGACATCGGGCGAACTGGACCGCTAATTAAAACGAAAAGCCTCATCCGCTAATTAAATCCAAACGATTAAGCTTATTCCCCCTACCATCACCACTAACCCCCTTCGTTGCCGCGCGTTATCGATAATTATTACCTACCAGAATGATCGTCTTCGAATCTTGGGCAGTCAAAACGCGAGGCAATGATTTTGCCTGCGGTCAGATTGCAATTTGAACTCAATACGTATGCAAAATTCGTTATCCATAAAATTGGGAAGGAACAGGACAAAGAAAAATAGTAAATTTTGTTGTTTTCTCTAGAGGGAAAAATAAAAGAGAAAGAGAAAATATTCAAACAAATTTAGAACTATTTTTATAAAACGTTAAACTGTATTAATATTGTTGTATCAAAGTCGCATTATCAATTATAGTAAGTGTACTGAATTAGAAAATAACGAAATTTTCAATACAAAAAGTATGAAAAAAAACATGTTATAAAATTTTCGCCTAAGTTTTCGCCTACATTTTACGTTATGATGGATTGAGTCTAAAAAGTATTTGTATAATATCTTGATCGAGTTTTAAAAAGCCGTTACAAATTGATAAACGAAGGGAAGTACGTGCCGAAATGTTTAAAACAGATGAAAGAAATAAGAGTTGAGTTATAAGTTAAGTTACAAAAGTTTGAGAGAAATAATATTTTATAAACTTAGTTATTTTATATCGAAGTTTCTGACTACATGTTAAAATCTTTCTGTTGTTTATAATTAATTAAGAAAATTAGAAAAATCAATTAGAAACCATTACAAAGCTATTACAAAATTTTTCTCGTTTTACTGATATTCGATTATCGTTATGTTTCTGACGTCGAAAATTATAAGTTACTGAGATGACTAATTGTAAGTAAAGTTTCAATCGAAGCAAGAAGCATTTCGTTTTGCTTTTCTTCGTTTTTAAAAAAATAGACAATCTCAAGGGAGAACGAAGGAGCTACATAAAATATGGTTCTTTTTTGAAATACGATTCGATAGAGCTGAGATTTGAGCATGATTTATGACAGAAAAATTAGTGTGCGCATGCGTAAAGGAGTCTATCCCCACTTATTAATGTAGCTCCGTCTTCTCTTCTCGACGAATTCTTGCCCACTCAGTTTTAAAGTTGAAGCGAAGCGGTTTCCTACGACATTGTGTCCAAACCTTATAGGAAATTCTAATTCTCCAACTTCGTACTGGAAATACAAAGATTTCACAAACTACTCACGGCTGCAAAGAACTAGCAAGTTTTATTAAAAAAGTGAATATAAAAATTGATATACTTAATATAACATTAAAGGAATACTTTTTTTATCTTGGAAATCTGCTATTCGTTTAAATTTTTATGTAACAGTTGATAATTTTATTAACGTTGCATTTTTGAAATTATTTCCATTAATAATTATGGTAAACTAGAAGAAGATTTTTTATTCCTCTAAATTTATGTAACCGAATTCGACAGTGTGTTAATTATTTTCCACAGCAGTCACAACATGGCACCATGGCAAGGACAAACAAATAATTTCTGGACTTCAGAAGCTATCATACATCCACAGGTTTGCCTCGATTCTATAATTACGTGTGTGTTCCTTACATGCGTGGCATGTGCAACTTAGCATGGTCAAGAAAGAATGAAAAATTTCACTGCGCGCGCCGTTTATTCGTCCTATCAATAACAATTGTTTGAAATTAAAACTTTTGAAACGTATACTTTGTGAGCGGATTCAAAGCACGAAGTATTTTTCAGAATTTCAAAATAAGCGAAGCGCAATAATATGACTTGTAATAAAATTTAAGCAAGAGAAAGCAAAATATAAATAAATAATTATTTTAAAGCTACAATAATGTTTTAAAACTATATCTCAAGTATCTCTCAAGTGATATATACTTTATTAAAATTACAATATCTCACAATAATAATGACGAATTTCATACGTTAATATTTTATATTTATAATGTATGCAATTTATAATATTTGCATACAATATAAATTTTCATACAATAGTATTGCAATCTTTGGTTGATTGATTAAAACTTGTGTGTGATATTCTGACAATCTATAATTTTTAAATAATTTTAATTTTTTTAAAGATGTTTTATTAATCACATATTAAGTATTTTGTAATGTATGTGTCATCTTTGATACATATCTACATACTGTTATTTTGATTGTCATTAACATATAATACTCATTCTTATTGGCTTATTATGTATTGTTTTTTATGCGTTGCTTTTTGTGCTATATTAGAATTTGTTTAAAAGTACTTAATAAAAATGACACACACTCTCTCTCTCTCTCTCTCTCTCTCTCTTTGACTTTTCTTTTTGACTTATATATGTCTTTTATTTGCAGACGTCCACTGAAACGACATTGTCGAGTTCATCCTCAATGCCTGATATGACTCGAATATCGATGCCCCAACTTGTTGAGCACATGAATCATCCTATGAACCGTTTGCATCAGGAGTACAATTTCTACAGGCCAAGCTACTACAATTATTACTATCAATCGAATAATAATGCCCCTGTCATCTCCCCCAACTCGATTTGTCAGGAAGGTATTAAATACGATTCATTCTCGTATATGCCGACCACACCGATCTACCAACACCCAGCTACCACTACTTACAAAGAAAGCTGTGAATCCTTAATGCCATACAGCGATACACATACAACAATCCCGACGCCTGAGATGATAAACAACATGTCATTAGCAATACAGAATCATGATAACCAGATTACGGCAATTCGTCCGTTCGATCAATATCATCATCCATCAAATTCTAATCTACCACAAGAGTTATCACAAATAGCGGCGAATACTTACCCATACAGGTCAGAAAATTTCTATCATTCGGGGACTTTGGATTCTCAACTTCCGGGCTTCGTACCTAGTAAATCCAACAGGAAGACAAAATGCGTTTGTCCTAATTGCATCGCGAAAGAGGACACTGTCTCGTACAGCAGCGACAGCAAACGACAACATATATGTCATGTGCCGGAATGTGGGAAGGTATACGGCAAGACGTCGCATCTCAAGGCGCACATCAGAACGCACACCGGAGAACGACCGTACGTCTGCAAATGGCCTTTCTGTGAAAAAAAATTCACTCGTAGCGACGAGCTGCATCGTCATTATCGCACGCACACGGGCGAAAAGAAATATACCTGCAACAAATGTTCTAAAAGGTTTACGAGGAGTGATCACCTCGGTAAGCATATAAAGACACACGAAAAGGAAAACAATAAATCTCAAGCGATCGAGACTGACACAAACGAGAAGAGTTTACATGAAAATCTTTAAATTTTGAATTCAGTGAGCCAAGTACTCCAAATTGTATTTATAGTAGGTCTGTACTTATTTGTGATATTTCACTGATATAACATTTCATTTCACTGAATTTTTTAATGTATTATAATAAAATGTATAATAAAATTATACATTTTATGCAAGTGATATTTTGCATAATTTTATAATGTAAAATATTAAATTTAATTATATCTTAATTTTTCTAAAAATGTTTTTAAATTTATTAATAATTTGTATTTTCTTTTTTTCTTAACATTAATAATAAGAGTTTATG
>VBVQ01002624.1:0-23785 GCA_011636635.1 Tetramorium simillimum
GTACAACTTACTAAATTAAAATCTAGTTTTGGTTAATAACAACCCATATTATAAGTTGCATGGACCAAATTATGATTATGAGGATTTTAATAAAATTTTATTAAAATTTTAATAAAATCCTCATAAATTTAATAAAATCCTGTTAAACCAATCATCATTTATATTGCTTGAATAACTATAAAAATGTGGTTGTGTCCAAAAATAACTACAAATTATAGTGATATTGTAGTTATTGTAACACTTTTTCTTTCTCTTAGTGTAGAGATGTGACTTGTCTCATTTAAAGGAAAATATTTTCAGTTGCAAAAATAACCAGACATGGCATTGTATGTACAATAATAGCGTGCGTATAATTTTATTTGGCAATTTTGTCCCTGATATCGGCAGAATTTCGCAACAATTCGGGCCCTCGAGTGTATTACGATACAGATTTAAAGTGCGCATCGGCGAATGCGTTTGATAAGTGTTAAATGACGAATGGCCGTGTTTATAAATGTATGTACCCGCTCGCATATGTGTGAATGCGCCGCGCGTTTTATTGCCGTACGTATTCATTTGATATGATAAAAGAGCCCCCTCTCGCGACAGCTGGTCCCCCGGCCCATTCCGATATTTTATCATAGTACGTAAAATGTCCCAACGAAGCAATATTCTGCCATCGATCCCGTACTTCCAGGTGGGAGAGGGAGAGAGAGAGAGAAAGAGAGAGAGAGGGGGGGGGGGATCAGCGAAACTTTTATGGAAAACGTGTCTAACAGACTGAAGTGAATTCGCGGTGGCTGCCTGCCTGCCTGCCTGCCTGCCTGCTGGCCGAATATTTTAACGTCGGCGCGACCGCTGAGACACGACCCCGAAGGAACTGCGCGATTACACAATGTCGCCGGGAGATATTTCAAAACGGGTTTACGAAGCGTTGTCTTTTTTTAATTCGACGCGCTTTACTTGCGCCTCGCGGCAATTAGAGCGCAAATGAAATTACCATTGAAATAAAGTTAATTTTGGCGAAAGAAAAAAAAATATACGCTTCGGAAGACGTGACGTATGAAGGTGGTTCGTTAATTCGAGGTGGGAGGAAATGGGTAATTTCGTCCGATCGCGGCTGAATTTAATTCACGATGAACGCCGAAAATTCTTTCAATCGAGCCGGTCCGTCTCGCAGGTTGCGTTTCTCAGCTCGCGAAGCTGCCTCGCGAGAATCGCGAATCCAACGGCCCGGGATGGAGCTAGGCCGAGCTTAGCCGTGATCCAAGACTCATCTCGTCGCCGCGAATGAAGCCGGAGAACGGCCTGAATTGGCCGTGGCGACACCGCCGGTGATGGTTTAGATCCCTCCAGCGTGATAATATTGTGTGTCGAAGCGCGGCAGTATTTGTCGAGGAACGGTCGGCTTTAGAAATACAGAAACTTATTTCGCCCGCCTGCACGCTTCGCGCCCACGCCCGCGCCTTTTCTCCCCTTTTCACCGCGCGACGCGACCGCCGCGGCTCTCGACCGCGCGGTTTCTTCACTCCTTCTTTTCCTTCCACCTTTTCTCCACCTTCGCCGCCTTCTTTTTCGCTTTCCTCCGCCTTCCCCCCGGCCGGACAGCTTCTAAGCCCCCGTCTAGTTTGTGTCGGTCGTCTGCCAGCGCGCGCGCGCGCGCGTCCCCAAACGGCTAACTACCCCCTGGCCACGGAGATGGCGACGCCTTTGTGACGTGTGGTGGAAAAATTTTCCTTCTCTCGCACGGAAAGAAATCGAGGAAAGTCCGTGGAAAAGTTTTCGCGACGTCGATTCGCTTTCAGGCTTTGCCTTCTCGAAACCTTACCGAGGTCAAGACGAAACGTTTTTAAAAGTCTATACTTGGTAGCGTCAAGTCGATAAATATTATATACACGTGTTTTTTACAAATAAAGATTTTTTGAAAATATTTATACGCATTCAATATTTTAGCTTATTTGCCATAAATGTTAGAGAAATTAATGCAGTATATTGATAAATAACACACAGAAAAATATCCTACAGACGAGAGAAGCAATTACTTACTTTATTTTATTTTGTTTAAGTAATAGCTTTCTACAGGAAAAAATATTTTCTTAATAATAATTTAAAATATTACAAGTTATCGTCACAAGTCTAGAATGTGTTTTAAGTAAATGTGATGCTTATGATGGCTTTATGACAGATTTGCGAATATATAATATAAACTTACTAAATATTTAGAACAAGTATATATTAATCGTAGGTAGTATATATTTTTCTGTACATAGTATGACAGTGTAAGAGTCATACACTGATAAAAATTCTGATTAAAAACAGACGAATTAGAAAAATCTTGTAGGATTAATCAAATATTCTGGTTATTATAAGTTATAAAGTATTGAGTTCTATAATAACCAGAATTTCTATTATAATCAAAATATTTAATCAATCCTACAAGATTTTCTGATTCATCCGTTTTTACCCAGGTAAAACAAGAAGAAATCATAAATATGTCAAAATGACATCAAACTGACACCAAAATGTCATTATTATGTCATTTTATTACCGCTTTAGTGTTATTTCGATGTCAATATGATGTCATTATAATTTTTGTTCTACCTGGGTAACCGGAATTTTTTTTCAGTGGCAGTATGGAATTATTCATGATGTGTGTGTGTGTGTGTGTGTGTGTGTGTGTGTGTGTGCGCCGTAAATCAGTACGAGGATCTTTTTCATATTTTCCGAATAAATACGTGTTTAGAATTCTTCCGTTTTAAAGGTATTTTTCCCCTTGGATCCTATATTCGCGGCACTTGTAACGTTTCTCTCTGTCTGTCCACCCTGACGCGAGATTAATTAACCGCCGTTCATTCAGTTTCTCGCGCGAGCGGCAATCCCCGAACTATTCAACGCGAGAATGTTTGCCCCCGCAACTAGAAACTGATAGCGAAGTTACTTCGGTTGATCGACTCTGATTTGATGTAGTTTACGACGCGTAAAGGTCAACTAATCCGCGCGAATGCTCACTGACGACCGCGAGTGAATGAGCCATCAAACCGTAAAACAGTGCAGTTGTACAAACAGCTTGTACAACGATTATTAGATTGCGACTCTCCGTTAATGCCTGCATTTAGACGGATTTCCGTGTGCGCGTGCAGTGCGGACACGTGTGCGAGACGCTGTTTAGTTTACCGGCCTTTATCGCATTCACGGATTATTTATTCCGTATTCATCCTTTTTATTAGATCCCGCGATTTATCCGCGCGCAATTTAACACGGCCCGACGCGCTGAAATTTCCGAAACAATTCGTTTAATTGTTGATGCGGATGGTGGCCGCGCTGCTATTATCTGTCCCATTAATGAAAGATTGTTTCATAAATTTCAGATCGATTCTCCGTTAACGACAACTCGACGGCAAGTCACTGTTTTCACGGCGGCTTTTCAACTTGACGGTTAACTATCTTTTAATATTCATTTCGTCGAAAGAGGGTAGCGGCGGGCTTATCCGAAATTACGAAATTTAATTTAACGAGATTATACTTTGGTATCAGGCATTAATTCGCCGAATTAAGTCCTCTTTGAATTCCCCGGCACGATCGAGCCTGATCATAGGGAAATAAGGTATTAATCACGTTTCTCAGTTCAAAGTCGATTACATTACGAATCACGATCGGCTCTCTTTACAAGGGACAGAGATTAATTTATACGAGGCCCCGCGCCGCGCGTTTATAGCGCGTTCCATTTGAGAAGAGAGCCAAGAAGAACCTCCTCTTTTTTTTTCTTTTTTTTTTTTTTTTACAAGATTGCTGCCCGTATTAATCTCCCGGAATGATCCACATCTCGTTGCTGAAAGCACGGGTTCATGGATTTTTCCTCTCTAATCCACTCGGCGAGGGACCGGACGGCGCTGAATACTCGTGCGCGGATCGCCGACTCAAGTCGGATCATCCATAATCAAATAGAGCGCAAATCAGCGCAGATCAGCGCAGATTCCGCGTTTCCTCCTCTCGCCCCGCGGACTCGTCCCACCTTATATCCCGGCGTCGCTGATACGCACCGCGGATGAAACGCAACCGCGTAACTGCATCCAACCGAGTTGTCGCTGAAATTGTCGTTAATTGGAAATCCGATTATTGTCCGCGGGAGATCCGCAGTGATACGAGGATGAAAATTCTACGATACTGACGATCATCTATCCGTAAAGGATGAAAGTTGAGGGCGATGCAAAAATCATTTAATTATTTATCAATTTCAGCTGATTGACGCTATAGTCTCGAGTGAATGAAAATTAAGGTTTAAACTGATTTACGCTTATTATATAAACAATTAAATCCTGCTCCTTAGGCAGAATTTAAGTAGAATTATACAATGAGAAAAATTCTGGTTAAAAACGGACGAATCAGAAAAATCTTGTAGGATTGAGCAAATGTTCTGGTTATTATATGTTATTAAGTATTGAGTTCCATTATAATAACCAGAATTCCTATTATAATAATCAGAATATTTATGATCAATCCTACAAGATTTTCTAATTCGTCCGTTTTTAACCAGAATTTCTTCATTGTAGAAACACAAGATCGTTAAAAGTGACAGTATTAACAATAAATCTTACAAAATTGGAAAATGATCGAGAATCAAATATAATTGTTAAAAATATCTGGAAGAAACATGTTGAGATATTATTTCACTCTGAAAAAATTTCTGGTTATTATAATAGAAATGCTGGATATTATAACACAACTCAATAACTTATAATAAACTTTATAACTTATAATAACCAGAATTCCTATTATAATAATCAGAATATTTGATCAATCCTACAAGATTTTTCTGATTCGTCCGTCTTTAACCAAAATGTTTTTTCAATGTAACAACACTATTTATTTCGCACGCACGTTCATAATCAGCCGATGCAGTTATCAGAAATTAATCAATACTTGATACAGTAATCAGGACTTGGTATATACAGGCGTATTAACGAAGCATCTCGTTTTTGCCCGATACATTTCTTGTCGCCCAAAGTTTCTCTCCGAGACGGAGAGGGGTCGGGGGGAGGAGGGGAGAAGATAAGATCCCGGGCAAGATACATCATTGGCTGAAAACTAAATTAAAAGTAAGGAACGCGCATGAGAACCCTCGAGGTAGACCGAGGTTTTCGATAAGCCCGTTTTTCGCGGGAGACGGCCGTCCCGACAAAACAGATGATCGATGTGCAAACACGTCCGAGTGATTCTTCTTCTTGCCGGCCGTTAGCGCCGCACTTATCGGCTCTTATCGCGGTAACAACGACGGGGTACTGCGGCGAACTCGGCGCCCCGTTCCTTTACTGATTCAAGAATCTTTTTTTTTCCCTCTCCGGCGATAGCGTTCCGAGACTGCTGATTAATGCTCGCCTCTCTCCCACGTAATTCGATCGATAGCGTTTAAACCCTTCATCTAAGTTGCGGATGCGCTAAAACGACCACTCCTTTATCTCTGGTCTATAATAATTATAAAGTGACGTAATTAATGTTTTTACTTATGGCGAAGAGACGACAGTATTAAATTTGTGACAATTATTAATTACTTAGCGTACAGCCAATATAATCCTTTAGCAATAATTGTACAATTTTTTTGTATTTATTATTAATTTTAAACAAAGTGCTTTTGCGGTAAGTTGAATGATGTTAAAAACTTTAGACAATAAATACTTGAAATTTATTATACTCTGATAATAAAGTATTATTTACTAATTACTAGTAATTAATTGTCTAATTTTATTTAAATTTGAAGCTTTTGCGATAATCGCAACATAATCGCCACGACAGCGGCGTGCTCTTTGCAATTTAGAAGAGACGAGAGGAAAAGGGCGACTTTGATTTCTATCCGAAATAATTTCGCGCAATTTGTGATATGATTCAGGGATTATTTCGCGCGCACAATACTTTCGCTGTCGATGCTTTTCCAAGCGATAAAATCTCATTTTCCGCCGGAATCCACGTTGATCTTGAGATCCTGCGTCCACTTCTCCGCTCCGGCACCATCCTGTCACTCCGGCACATTCTGTCGCCCTCGGGCGCAGCATTTGATCTTTCGCAGGCCATTGTGGCCTCAGGGCTTTACGAGTCTCCCGTGCGCCATACCGCGGATTCATCTCGGTTTACGAGGTCTCCAAATGAGGCGAGAGATTATAATAAGGAGGCAAATGGAAGGGAAGCGCCAACGGCGACGTGCGGCCCTTCCCCCTGAAATTGTGCCGCGTCGTTAAAAGAACCGCGTCTAACCACCCATTCGGAACAAAACTCGGAGTAAAGTGCAATGTAGTGAAATGTTTTTTAAATAATACCTCAAAACTTTGTTTCACGAATTTTTGCATTTATTTGCATCCGATTCTTCCTTTTTTTCTCTTTTTTTCTCAAGAAGTTCTAGCTTGCTGTTTGCGTTTCTTTGAACTTGCAACGAAAAATCTACAAAAATTCCATTGATACTAAAGTTAATATTAAATTTAAGATCATTTGGACAATGCATTTTCAGCTTTTCAAATTCTGAAGGAAATTTTCCAGATTATATATCTGATAAATGTATATATTCTAATTCTATAAACATTTCGAATTGTCTAAAATTGATTTACACTGCAAATTCTAATATTTAATATTAACACAAAATGCATTTAAATTATAAATTATAAAATTGTTAGAATAATCCATGATCTAATTATTGTGATCTAATTATTGTGATTGTCAACATCTCAACATTAAAAAGTTTCCGTTTCAGTGAATATATCGTGTCCTAATTTATTCCTTCCGCAAATAGTACATATAAAACTCTATAATTTCTTGATCGGTGACAAGTGAATGGCTATCGCGTTCGCCATAAAAGGTCGCCATATTAGCCTCTCAGCTTCTGTGCAAGAGGCTTCCTGCCGACATTACCGTGCACCGCGCACCGGCTCGAGGTGTCTTTTCACGAATTTCCAGCGCGCGGCGAGCTCTTCATACGAGAGGCGAGTTATCGCGAATATGCAAGACGTGGGCGGACGACGACGACGACGATAGCGGCGTTACGGTTACGAGCCGGATGGCACTCCTTCCCCACCGTTCCCGCCGTGACGTTACCTAACGAGACTCTTCAGGACTGCCTGCTGGCCCCTGCTGCCACCGGTACGCTTGATCGATGTCACCTAGATTTGCATAAATGTGTGCGCCGAGTGGCGCTCGAGATGCCGGGTCGCGTACTTGGGGATTTGGAGGGCGCCTGGAGGACTCTGTGAGGATCGCCAGGCAGAGAGAGAGAGAGAGAGAGAGAGAGAGAGGGCAGAATCTGTGGGGAAGGATCGGGGATATCCGCGTAAGAAGCGGGAATCGAGCGAACATCGGGAAGGAGATCCGGGTTTGACGAGGAAGGACGGGAAGAGACAGGCCGCTTGTCTCTGCCGGGCTCGTCGTAGATCGAGAATCTACATGACTACTCGGGAGAGACGGGTGCTTCACCGGGTGCTTCGCGGTGAGGCTATACCGCCTCTGTAACTGAACGAAGATGTACAAGCGCATGTCTTTGCGGACGTGAGATTGAAACCAGCTGCGCGTTGGGATTGGAGGATGAATTTTGACGAGATTAACGGGCCATCTCTGAAAGACTACCGGACTTCGAACAGGGCCGAGTCTTCTACGTTCACTGAAAAAAAATTCTCGACGAGTCAGAAAACCTCAGAGAATTGATCAAATATTCTGGTTATTATAATAGAACTCAATACTTTGTAACTTATAATAACCAGAATATTTGATTAATCCTGCAAGATTTCTCTGATTCGACCGTTTTTAACCAAAATTTTTTTTCAGTGTTTGAATCGTGTTCGCGTTATTGCAACGGTGACCGTATTGCTCTCTTTGAGCAAAAATAAAGGACACCGCCATCTACCCTTCTTCCACAAATAAGTGCAATGTAAATTTATTATTATCATTAATATGTATTTTTCCCTGAATATATGTATATTTATATGAAAAAAAGTAAAATTTTGTTAAGTAAAACAATTATATGTAAAAAGAAAAGAAACACGTCTTTATTTAAACATTACACAAAATATACAAAGGTGATAAATACTGAAATGTAGGACGTTTTATAAGACTTTTCAGAAATAAAGGACAAAAGTGCTCTCTAAAAATGAATCAGTGTATAACTACTATATAAAAAAAAAAAAGTGATAGGTATACTACTGGTAATTAATGTCTAGTCACTGAATTATTTAGAGAATTTTAGTTTTCATCGCTTAGGACGACTTTTACCAAGCTTCAGTTAACCTAATCGCTGGTTAATTTCATTGTGTGACGAGCATAGCCATTGGACAATTTCACTGTATTAGGCAAGCTATACTATAATTACAACGAAATTAATTGGCGATAGAATTACAGTGATACTCAATTGTACTGCAGCATCGCGTGACATTGTTGTAATCATTGTTTATCAGTGAAAAATGAATTCACTGACAAAATCAGTCAAATTTCCACTAATTCATTTTTAGAGATTGAGTTTTCTAGAAAAAAATTAATCTAAAAGAGACAGACCTAAAACAAAGGACTGTCCTCTGTAATATAGGATGCTCATCGTAGTTATTGCTGAAATGTAAAGTTTTAATTATTTTTGATTCGATCGATCGTAATATTGAAGAATATATTAGAAAGATTATTCGTTCTGTTGCGTTATTGGATCGGATTTTTAGCGGGGCGAGACTCGAAAACACCGGCGTGGAATTGAACGGCGGAGGGGGAAAAAAAAAGATATTAGAGAAATGTAAAGGTATCGTATATATGGAATGGAAGAGGATTATTGGACGCTCTCGGAGAAGCTGACGGAGATAGATAGACCGCGGTAGATTGATTTCGCGAGATATTCGCGGAGAACAAACTCGCTCTTATCACGCACAGGGGCTCATCTATCGGTTATGGATTACCGTAGATCGAGTTTCGCGATGATCTGTAACTCGGTGCGGGGCTCGGTGCTTCGGCGGTGGAATTGATGTTTCTCTTGCCATGTTTCTTCGGGGGAAAAAGTTTCACTCGTCGAGAACGAGATAACGGAAGAAGTGTTTTAACTTTGCGAGAACCAACGGCACGGGATCTTTGATGTCGAAGGAAAAACAGAGAAACGGGAACGCATTTAGAAGCGGTGTATAGTACCTACCCTCTTCTTTTTTTATCCAGACACATTTTAAAATAACTACTGCCTTACCTGTAGTAAGTGCTTCGATAGCGAGCATCTCTCACAATCAGATCGTCGCATATAACAAGCCGGTTTCAAATCGAATTATCAGGTAATCTTCGAAGAGAGGAAATTATATTTTTATGATTATACTTTAAGAAATTATATTTTTATTATTATAAATGTTTGGCAGTGCTTTTACTGCACTTTTCTGAAATGAATTTGTTCTATTTGTTCTAATTTATTTCTATATGAAAAAGATTGTCACTTTAATGTAATTGTTGTCCGTTATAGAATTATTTACCGTATAAGAGTCGTTTACAGGATTTTTAAAATACATTTCTGCCACTCGACGAAACAAAATGCATCCGCGGATACGCTTAACCGCGGCTAAATGCGGCTAAATAATAAAGTATCTTACGATAATCTGAAAGATCCGGCGCGATGACGTATGGAAGGGATGCGTTGAACATGCCCTGTCACATGGTGAAATTTCCGAAGTCAGGAAACGTACGCGGGTAGATAGAGCAGAACCAAAATGGGCGACCACCGGAGCGCGAGGAGCCAGTTAAACGAGATCTGTCTGCCAGGTGGTTTCGATCCGCCGCAGGATGCTATTTGACTGCGCGCTCGTCGGCTTATTGTGCATTCGAGACACGTCTCGAGACGCGAGACTGCTTCCCGGGACCCCGGACATAATGCCTTTTCCGTCGAATCAATGCTTTTCTGCAGTGGCCGTGCCTGATCGCCGCGAACGGGGGCGATGAATAGTCTTGTCCACATCTGCCGATGCCGAGACGAGGCATTCACATCGTCTCTCGAACGCAAACGAGGATCGCTTAATTAATTGACGGTTGCCGGTTGAAGCCCGTTGATGTGTTCCGTGGGACTTGGAAAATTTCTGAAGCTTAGATATCGCGTACGTTACTATTTATAATGTCACGTGAAAGATAATTATTTGTAATACTGCCAGAATAATTTTAGTTATAATCTAATAACACTGTTCGATAATAAAAACACTGGAACGAGAATATTCATTTCCTATAGTTTTTTTTAGACGTTGAACACGAATCCGTTTGTCAAATTGCTCCATCACGTCACAATTTTTAGAAATTTACAGTTAAAATTGCAAAAATGGGCTATTTTCATATATTTTGACATGTTATAACTACGATATGTGACGCGATAGAGAAATTTTCTTGCAATCAAAATTAAGTATATTGTTAGTCCTCAAAAGGAATTTTTAATCACGTAGTTGTAATATGACAAAGTATATAAATATATACTATTTTTGCAACTTTAACCGCAAGTTTCTCAAAATTGTAACGTGATGGAGAAATTTGACAAACGGATTCGTGTTCAGTGTCCAAATTCTCGTTTCAGTGTTCGAAAAAAAGTCATTTTTTGTCGAACAGTGTAATAAACAAATTATATAAATTAAATTCTTTATTGAATTTGTTATAATTCTTTATTAAATATTATTAAATTTATAGGTATTTCTACAATGTCTCTGCTTTTCTGCTTTTCAACAATTTTTTACTATTTTAAGAAAAAATGTCTACAAATATTTATTACCCGCTCAAATAGTGTGCTTTAACGTGAGATTTATCGTTTTCACTGAAATCACACACTACTTTTGCTGCTCAGATCAGGAAGACAAATGTAGATTACAAAAACAGTTTTTCAGACTCGCAGATAAATCGCGATCACGCGCGTTTTTTTTAATACTTTTTTTTGCGACAACGGTACGGTGCTTCTGACACGAGTGCTTTTTCTATTCCTCTGCACTCCAGAACGATCCGATCGGGTGCTATCGAAATTTGCATAGGCGCGCATAAGATGAGACCTTGCTTTGAAATACGATGGAACAAAGCTGGTGCCTAAGGGCGCGCACGCGGGCAGATACTCGAAAAGAGAGAGAGAGAGAGAGAGAGAGAGAGCGCGCATCTCCGCGGGAACTTTCGAGGGCGCCCTTGAACTCGCTTATTCTATGCAGAGAAACCGTCCGGCCGATGCGCCACTGTTGATATAACGCTGTAACGTCGTATCTCGACGAAAGCTTACTCTGTGTCGACCACCGTCATCGAATTTTCATCAGGAGAGTACGATCTGTTCTATCATTACGGCCGTTCCTAAACTCAAAACAAATTCGTATACATATTCAATGAAAAAAAATTCTAGGTAAACTTATAAGATGTATTTAGTAATGCAATTTATTAAATACTTAGTTATTACTACCAAATATAAGAATAATAACACAAAACGTTTGATAATAATTATGATCACTTCATTTTTTTATAACATTATTTTGTCAGAATGGCGTTCAAAATTTAGTTCAAAACTATTTCACCAAGGTTCTTGGTAACTGTTATCAAGACTGGATTATAACCAATTATAATCAATCTTTTTTCCAGTTTCGTATACGAAACATAAATGTTTAAAACGCAATGGAATTTTGTTATTGTTGAATAATGAAAGATCGGTTTAAACAGAATTTTATTCGATAGAAACATTTTTTTAATATTTCTGCGCGAGAAATAGAAATGTTTAAAAGGCATTTAAACACACTTTACAAGATAATGTTATCTAATATAAATTGTGATACTTTGGAAAATTAAAATTTTCTGAAAATTAAGAGAACGTTTATTAGATGATAAATATAGATATGTAAATCGCTGATAACTCATGAATTAATCCAGTTAGGAGCCTCTTCTGATATTGCGGTGATAATCGCAGGCGCTCTCAGATAGGTCAAGTTTCCGTCTCGTCGCTCTCCAGATCGATTCTCATCTCAGCGCACCTCACTCAATCTCGTAAACATCTTCAACGTGAAACTGATCCAATATACGACACATACTTTTGCAGGGGCAAACACAATCAATATTATTCACAGAGATGTATTTCGATAAAAATAATATTCGCGCCAATGCAACGTGTAGAATATTTTACCTGCTATACTAATGATCTGCGTGATTCCAATTCTGGATCGCGATGCGATGATCCTTAGGTACACGATACGTTTCAGGATTTAACGCGATCGCGAAGGGCTATCAATCAGAGGATCAAGCTGATCCTTCGTCACTCTGGTGCGGCTTGCAATATCGGCCGATTTCCGTCACCCTTCCACGCAGGATTGTGGGATCGCGATGTAAATTCGCTATCGTGCGGTGACACGATCCTGCGTAATCGAGCGATACGTTCTCATAATCGAAGGGGTTGGCTGCGCCGGGACGGGATTCGGGATAGAGCGGGAGGATTTTCTTGCTACCGACAAAATTGAAATCCGTTCGATCACACAGCGATCGCACGATAACACAGCTCGTGGCGGAAGAGATCGATAAGATACTTATAAATACCAACAAATGCCTTGAAACAAAATATTGATAAAAATTTTTTATTCTTCTATATTCAGAGATTACACGCTTCAAGATCAGGTTCTGATTTAAATTCTGATTTAAAATACGCTCTCTTAAAGTCAATCAGTGGAAACTCACTGTCAATCAGCGACTGATACTATACACTGATTCTCAGGTGTATAGTATATACATATATATATACTGATTTCATTGATTGACTTTAAGAGAGAACGAGGTGATACTCGCACATAGACATAGTTTTCTATACAAGAATTATCTAGTCATCAAGTGTGCTCGTCCAAATCCTATCAAATAAATTCCATAAACATAATAAAATTATATTTCGCATGTCGAAGGACGAGCTATTAATAACATTACAAAATGTCGATTCGCATTCGTCATTAAAGTCATCATCGTTAAATTTGGATAAAAGAAAAATCATGAATAATCGCCAATAAGGTATCTATAAATGCCTTAAAACAATATTGATAAAAATCTGTTATTCTTCTATATCCAGAGATTACACGCTTCATGATCAGGTTCTGATTTAAATTCTGATTTAAAATACAAGGTGATACTCGCACATAGACGTAGTTTTCTATAATACAAGAATTATCTGGTCATCAAGTGTGCTTGTCCCAATTCTATCAAATAATTTCCATAAATATGACAAAATTATATTTCACGTGTCGAGGGACGAGCTATTAATAACGTTACAAAATGTCGATTCGCATCCATTAAAGTCATCATCGTTAAATTTCGATGGAGGAAAAATCATTAATAAACGTCGCGTCGAGCAGTATCAAAACTGCGCTCGTGAAAATCGTTGTCGTTAAATCCTCGGGCGGGAAAGAAAAGTCGCGCAAAGTTGGCACCACCGGTAACAGTTATATCACGCCGCCGCGCCGCTCAGGCATACAGGCGCTTATCGCCCGAAATATCCCTCCCCGTATAAATCTCGCGAAATTACGTTTCGAACGTAGGAGAACGTAATACCAGGGCCATTAATAACGTAGCACGTTACAGCCTGCTCTGGTACGCGTCCATCAAAGTTACAGACGCGTGTTGCGGCGGCGGCGGCGGCGGCGGCGATGTTGCTGCGATGTAAGTGCGTGAGACGTCCTCGTAAGCGAGTAGAAGATATATCCGCTGCGTCCGACATGAGAGAGGGCGAAGGGAGAGGGACGATGCGTGGATGGTCAGAGCGTCGGCAAAATTGAAACCGCACGGCGTCGGTGGTGCGCGAGTGTGCGGGGATGCCACGGTGTTACCACGCCGTGGAGAGGCGAGAAGCGCACCCTCGTGCACGATCGATGGCCCCGGCTAGATCGTTCCATTATACAAGGATTTGCTCTCGACGACGTTGATGGGCTTCCGGGACGCTCCTACTTCGTCCTGAAAGCCCCCGCCCGCCCCCGGCGCGCTTTAATGCGCCAACCGTGGAAGTAATCATTCCGCGGAAGCGAGCTTTTTTCATCCCTCCCCCGCGTTCGCCACGGTCAGAGATCCGCTTCGCGCACTTAAAAGATTTGAAAATTCCGCCGCCCGCGCCCGCCTCGGAGCATAATGACGAGCAAACAAATTGATCCGCGCGTACGGTCGTATTAAGAATGTAATGCAGCATTTTTGTACGTTACATCGGATCTAAGCATTTTTATATTTATTTCAATTTTCTTAATCTCCTGTTGACTCTCTCAAATACTCTCTAAAAATGAATTAGTGGAAATTCGACTGATTTTGTCGGTGATTTTATTTCTCACTGATAAACAGTAATTATTGTCACGCCACGCGCCGTACGACTGAGCATCGCTATAATTCTACTGCATGAAACGGTGAAAACTAAAATTCACTAAATAATTCACTGACTGAGCCACTAATTATCAGTAGTATACTTATTACTATTTAGTAGTTGTATACACTGATTCATTTTTAGAGAACTTGAAATTGAAGACCTATAGGTTTTAATTTCTTATACATAGTTGGTTGTATAACGCAATTCTCGTTTTGTAGAAACCGTTTTACGGAAACAACCGTGTTACAAGCCGGCGATCTATATTACAGTTTTACTCGAGAAAAGTGAAGTAAGTTGAATCGAATTGGAGGAGAAATGAATTCATTTTTTAATAATACAAATAATGAATAACATTAGTAACGAGCAGTGAAGGCAACGGATAAAATTTAAATAACAAACCAGATGGAAATCTAGTGTATTCGAAGAACCTTGATCTCCGCACCAAATAAACAGAGACGAGCGAAACATGTTTTTATGTGTAAGTTGAATACACATATCATATAAGCATATGCATACATTGAGATCCACTAGTTACCTAGTCAGCGCGTTTAGTCACCACCTGTTTATACATTCGTGTTCCGTACAGTTAATTAGTTCTCATATAGGGAAAAATTAATATTTTTGACTTTTGTAAGTATATCATATACATAATTTTATATACCGTTTACATATACAGTATACATTTATATAATATACCATTTACTTTATTGTTTTTCTGTCTCTCTCTTTCGTTTCAGTAATATATGTATATCGTACATTTTAAGACGGTTGAGATTGCTTTCTTTTTCGCTGTAAATGGATTCAATTAATGTTCACTTGAAAAAGTTTTATTTCTGTATAAGGAAGAGACATTGTGTTCCTGTCAAATACGTTAGTAGAATCATTAACTGAAAACTGAATCATTTTAATGTTACATCTTTGAATATCAATAGTATATATAGTATATATAGGCGGGAATAAAATATATCCTGTAACGATTTAATGACTTTTCTTTTACGATATTATGTTTACGTCACATCATGAAACTTTTATTTTTCTACTGCTTGCTGTAGCTCTCACTTTTATTTCTTTCTTTTTCACAGAGCCTATAATATCCAAAGATACAGCAAACATAATAAAAACATCTCGGAGTAGGATAAAGAAATGCCTTCAAGAAAATTAATGCATGGAAATAGAAATATATTATAAGTCGGAAAAGTTTTCATAATTGCGAAGAAACAATACAATTATTACTGAGAACCGTAGTAGCAGTCTCCAGTAGCAGTCATTAGTGTTGCAAATTTGACTCCCTGCCGACGAGCGATTCAACCTCATCGACAAATTCTCCAGATAATTCTTCCGAGACTAGCTCAGCAGAAGAAAGCGACGAACGCGAAAATAAATCTAACATTTTCGCAAGAGAAGAAGAGCTATTGTTTCTAAGATGTGTACAAGAAGAAAAAGTGTCAGCTTGTATTTGCAAAACTTGCTCAATGGACCGTTTGAAATGCATAGTTTATCTAGCAGCTTGTGACAGAAAGGTAGCATCGTCCAAAATCGTGAATGATTCATAAACGACACCTTTTTTTAATTACATATTAATTTTTTATTAACATAATTCAAATGTCATAACGACTGCTGAGATGGAACGATATTTATTTTTTGTATAATACAATTCTTATATGTATAATATATTATATACATATATATATATAAAATTGTTAATTGGTGCGGATTATTATTAATATGTAATTGTAATAGAATACAAATCTAATTCAAGGGCGTTTCACGTGCGCGTTTAAAATTCTTACCAGATAGAGAGAATGCGCGGTTATCGCATCACCCGCTATTCCGCCTGGTCCCACGGCGGCGATGGATGCAATTATCGAAATGCAGGTGCACGAGGGTGCGACATTGTCACAGTTTTGGCTCGTCGTTAGTCGAATCGTACCAATAACACGTCGACAGGGTCGGTTACAAAGCGATTCGTTCTATCAATCAGCTTGATTAAGCAATCCCTTTCTGTCGCTGGTGATTTCGAACGAGCAGTATCCACGCTCTCCAAATGGCGAAATCTTATCCGATACCCGGGATAAACTCGTGGTCTCTATTAATTCACTGCGCTGCCGGTTTAGCATCGACGATTTCGCCAGTGGAATTAAATCCCTGATGAGTTTCGCGTAATACGAAACATTTCCAAGCAACTTCGACCGTTTAACGTGCGAATTTCCTGTTTTACGCACGCTATTAATTAAATCACACGAATAAATTTCATCTATTGTACCAAAGGGATTAAAATAATCTATTTTTAATTTGTCAAATCTAATTTTCATTCATTGTTATATTTTGAAAGTTTCATCTGCATTTTAATTATGTGCAGATACATGAAAGCATTCTTCTTGCATGTCTAAAATTTTTATGTAAATAATTTGGAAAATAATCTAAAAATCATGCGTATCAAATTTTTACATTATACCATATTCATATTCTTTTCCCTTCATATTATTAGAGAATAATATTTTTGTGGCCGAATCCTTTGAGGTAGGCAAAGAAGGCAAAACGAGTATAAACAAGTCCTTTTCGAGTGATATTAACGAAATTAAAATATCTTGTAATTAGATACTAATTATTTTTAACCACCCTATTTTTTTCACCTTTTAAAATACAAACACGATAAAAAATTCAAATAGATACAAATAAAATATTAATAAAGTATATTATACATTTTTTCATAGGAAAAAAATTCGGGCATCAGATTTACATCGATGAGATCCGTATAAAGTAAAAAGGATTATTCGCGTCTCAATAATGAAAAAAAGTGAAGTTGAACTGTCAAAAATTGCATACTTGGATGCGCGAGTCATCCCGACCGATTCGCGCATCTCTTGCCGTCATTCCGCCGTCAAACGTTGCGCAAAAGTCTACTGCCGCTACTGAGAGCTTATTTTTTCAAAGGTTAATAAGAGAGCCTCCTTTCGAAACCGGGCACGAGAGGGATGTACAGTTCGCTTGATGGGTTCTTCGCTGCCAGGTCTCTTCAGAATTTTCCTTCAAAGAACGAGCGGAACGACGCGAAGCGTTCAAGGAATAGTAAACCCTCGCAGTGTAAACTGTTTTACTGCCATTTTTCTGCCTTAAACGACTCGGTACGACGTTAGATAACATTCGAAATGATGAAATTTCTCTTAATTTGAAAACGTGACGCTGATTTCTAGTTTCGCTGCAAATCGATCAAATTTCTCGCAAATATGCCACACAAAACAACTGATTAATGCTAAATTTCTAATTATAAGTTATTCAAAATTATGTTTGTAGTTAAACGTTATTGTTAGTTGTTTCGCAAGGACATGTACAATTTTAGTAATAATTTTTGTTATTTTAACTAAATTGATTTTATATACTCTAAAAGTGAATCAGTGAAACAGTTAAATACTACTCTCTAAAAGTAAATCAGTGAAACTCACTGTCAATCAGCGATTGTACACTGATTGTCAGTGTTAAGTATACCACTGAATTTTTCAGTGAGTTTCACTGATTCACTTTTAGAGAGTATAGTATTTAATGTTATTTTAGTGTATTTTAATTACTACTAGCATTAGCCGAGTATTTTAAAAAACGTACTTCAAAGATCATGGGAAAATCACGAAAAATGTGAATAAATTTCGAGGAAAAACACGGGTTTTTCTGTGAGATCACACGGGGAGGGTGATCTCTTTGTTAGACGCGGATGCATCAGACAAGTTAAACATTAATGTGCAGTCGATCATCGCGATAACGTGCGATGAGCAGCGCGTTATATAAAGAGTAACCAACGTGCGAATGATGCGCAAAACCATTAGTGTCAGTATTGATAAAAGGGAGTGATGGTAATGAATTAGTATACCGCGCGAGAACGCCGGATTAAAACTGCATGAAAGCATTCGGCGAGATTGCGACTGGAATCAGTGTAGTTACTAATAGTACCGCGAAATATTAAAATTTTTAATCACACGTATAGTTAAAAAAATTTGCTTTACCTCTATCTTTCACTGAGAAGAATATCGAAGCCTATCTACTCGGATGACCCAATTACATAGTAACAAACGGATATATTTTTATCCGATGAAAATTTCAACGGACATACAAAGGAGCGACTAATTTTCCAATCAAGTTTTCATCGATTACCGCGCATTTCATCGGACAAAGGTACATACATATCCATCATTGATCGGAAAACAAAATTAACAATCGAATACACTATTTAATCGGTTTGTCCGATGCAAATTTTTCTCAATGTTCTGTCATGTCCATTTCTACCAATGCAGATTAACTTTAATCTGGATTTAACTCACTTTTCATCTTTTTCTAATTCTTAGAACTAAAAGAAGATAAGAAGGCAAGTTAAACCGAGATTAAAATTAATCTGCATTGGTAGATATAGACATTGTCTCTCTAAAAATGAATTAATGAAAATTTGACTGATTTTGTCAGTGGATTCATTTTTCACTGATAAACAGTGATTATTGTCATGTGTGACGCTGAGTATGATTGAACATCACTATAATTCTACTGCATCAAGCAGTAAAAACTAAAATTCGCTAAATAATTTAGTAACTAGCCACTAATTACCTGCAGTAGTGTCATTATTTGATATAGTAGTTATACACTGATAATTAGTGATTATACACTGACTCATTTTTAGGGAGTAGTCGAATGTACTTCTCAAGTGTGCTTGGAAAGTGTGTCGCTATTTTTACTAAATACAATCAATTAAAATCTCTATCCATTTGTTACGTTAGTATTCGACGATAAAAAAAAGATAAAAAAAAAAAAATAAATAAATATATTAACGATTTAAATGATTAACGCGAAACTGTTAATTATTCAAGTAACTGACTAGTTAGTTATCGATGAGTTAAGTGATTAATATGCTTTTATGGGTGCGCACGTGCGTCGAACGAGAAGAACCGATGGTTTTTTCCGAGATCTCCAATAAGGAGAAAAAGAGGCAAGACTTAAGAAGTTGCCCCTCGGAGGGAAATGAGGAAAAGTGGAAAGAGGGACGACTTGACACGGTGGGAGGGGGAGGGGAGAGGGTGAGCATCGTCGAGAGTTTTAAGATAGCCGGTATGGGGTAGGATGAATGTCGACGAATAACGAACGGGGGTTGGTGGGACACTTTACCGGGGAAATATGAGAAAAAAGTCTGTCGCGGATGCCCTTTTACGTGGCGAAAGGAAGAAAAAGTGGAGTACGCCTGACGGAGGAAGCTATCTGACGTGCGGGGGTGTTGGCGGGACATATAAAACAAAATTAAGATTTCAACCCCTTTGCTCCGCTCGTGATTTTATTAGCATATTAATGGATTCTTTTATGCGAAAACATTTTTCACGACGTAGCGGGAAAATTGTCTTAATGGCAAGACACACTGTAAAGTTTCCTCTAATAGTCCATACGGAGAATGTGACCGATAAAACGGGAGAGGCTTGCAAATGTACCTGGCGAGAGACTTGGAAAAAATGTTCCCTCGCAAAGATTTAAACGGAAATTAAACAGTGTGTTTGCGTAACAAACTTTTCGTCTTCCTTTAATTTCAAACGAGTTTACATTTAATCAAAATTAAAATAGATATTTTTTATATTTAACTATACTGTTAAACTTGTAGTGTCAAATTATGCCCAATTTGAGTCATTTTTAATTACTATACTCTCTTAAAGTCAATCAGTAAAATCAGTGTTAAGTATAGCACTGAAAAATTCATATACTTGCTATACTTTACACTGACAATCAGTGTATAGTCGCTGATTGACTTTAAGAGAGTAGATCGTCACTGCTCCTACTCAATATCCCAGGTAGCAAGCTGATGTTATTTATGGTCATCTTGACGTCAAAATGACGACACTTTGACGTTAAAATGACTACAAATAACGTCAGCTTGCTACCTGGGTATTTTACTAATTTTGATTAAAAGGAAGATAAAATTTTCACTAACATAGAAGTTAAATTAGAAAAATTAACGACATTAAGGCTTGCTCGATATCAATCGCTTTTATCTCATTGTTTTATTGTTAGTCAAATGAATCGAATATTGAGTAAAAACAGTGACAACCCATAGGAGTTTACAGTGCAATAATTAGCACAATCGTATCGCATCATCATTGATAGGTTGAAGTTGGAACATTCATGTTTGATTGTGTCAATTCAGAAGCGAATCCGCGTCTCCCGCCAAGATGCGAATCGGCACGAAACCGAAAGTACTCCAAAGACATTTTTTACTCTACGCGCCGCGGAAAGTACGGGAGTACAGGCCGAGAAGAAAGACGCGAAACAAGCGTAGTAGAAACGAAAGTTGGGCCTCGCGCGCGCTATTAAAGTCTGAAATTAATGTCGATCGTAAAGCTCGTAATGACTGAGGGGGAGCCAAACAGTACATCGCGCGGCACCCGCTCTCCCTCCCCCGCTAGGCCCCGGAGCGACTGCCGCTTATCTTAGGTAAGTTGCGCGTAGATGCCGGGAGTGCGCGGAAGTGGGCGTGATCTTGGAGATTCATTATTACGCTGGTAAAGTAATAACGAAGTTGCGAGGCGGTGCGACGACCGATACAAATTGCGGCGATTAATTACGCCCGGTATAAATTACTCGATCTCGGAAATATGTGTGCGAGAGAAAGAGGGGGAGGGGGAGGGGGAGGGGAAGCGGAGATTTCAGTCTCTTCCTACTGGGCGAGACGTTTTAGAGCATCCCCGAAGAATTTATGCGAGCGTCGAGCTGCTGTGATCTACTTTAAGGGCCATAACGTGCGAGTTATCGCTGCGAAATAGTCTTTTGATAATAACAGCAAATATACAGAACTTTAGTCTTTAAAGAGCCAATGTCGAGAATACTGAGATTATATATGTATATTTTATATATAATTCATATTATATTTATTGGCATAGTCTATATTTCATAGTCGATAAATTAATGTAAAAAGATAAAGCAACTTTTTATCGTTACCTTGCCTGAAATTTTTAACTTCGAAATTTTGAGTTCGACATTTTACAGACATTTATGAAACATTGTAAAACGTAATGATCAGTTGTTTGGATTACTTAAAACTGCATTTTGTAGCATTTGAAAAATTTGGATTTTCATTATAGTTAGTATAGCCACTTATTGAACAGCCTTTTGAATCACTGGAAAAAAATCAGCGCTCTTTTTCCCAAAGTATTCAACATGCAGTAGCATGTGGTATTGCAATCTACGCGTACGCGATACATGATTACATCCCGGAATTTTTACAACGGTCCTCTCGCGCTCTCGCATTTTTATCTTCCGTAATACAATTCGCCCCGATTTCGGCCAAACAATCGTCGCGCGGTCAATCGCGAACGCGCGAAACTTTACCTTCCTTTTTTTTTTTTTTTCCTATTCGTTAACACGAAACCTTGGAGCGTGTGACCGCGCAGTTTCGCGCATGTTTTCCGATTACCGGATATTAATTCGATTACCGATGGCACGGTAGCGGCGCAGCGCGACGGACAAAGCCGTCCGCGCAAAATTCGCGGGGCGAATTCGTCCGTTAAATTACAAATCGCCGGCTGTTGGCGCATCTTTTTTTTTTTCCATGGGAATTACGCCGCGGGCTATTCGGCTTTCCGATGATACCCGGCCACCGTTCTGCGCGTACGGCAACAGTACAGCCTAACGCGCGCTCGCGCGTTCACCACAAACTGTCATCCGTATTTGTGCCCCGGCGATTCGACATAATTCATTTACGTGGCGATTCGTCGGAAATGCAACGCGAAATTTAATGCGCTTTCCCATAGCGTGATTTATTTGCTTTACGAAAATCGGCCTCGGTGGAGATTACTCGTTGCTGAACGTATTAATATTAGCTGAATGTTTAATGCAGTGGACGTTAATGCAAATTTTTCGTAAACGGTATCGGGAGCGTTATGAATTTAAATTCACTTTTACCATTTATGGAGATTGATAGAATTTTATTAGAAACTAGAATCGATTAAAAATGCAAGGGTTTACTACATCGGTGGAAAAAAATTCTGGTTAAAAACGAACGGATCAGAAAATCTTGTAGGATTGATGAAATATTTTAGTTATTATAACAGAATTGAATACTTGATAACTTATAATAACCAGAATTTCTATTATAATATTATAATCAGAATATTTGATCAATTTTACAAGATTTTCTGACTTGTTCGTTTTCGACTAGAATTTTTTTCAGCGTAATAATAACGCGTCTCTTTTTTTTCTATTTGAAAATACAACTGTATTTTGTTTTTTTACTTTTTACTCAGAAGAAAATTTACAATTAAATCATTCTTTTATAGCAGTTTAATTTTATATATACAATACTATAATTTTAAGAAAGTTTTAATTCCTTCTTGATACTTATATGCAACTATAAAGTATTTTTTTTTATCAAAAATTGATCGATCGAGATTATTTATAACACACATAATCTTTTTTTTATTTCGTTCATACAGGAAAAAAGGGGGCGTATCCCTCCCATAAATAAGTCGCTTCTCGTTGCACTCGTACGCGTTGCGTGTCTCGAGGAAACAGTTGTCGCCGGATAAAATGTCGAGGACTGTGACGGCAGTAGGTCAGGAGAGAATCGGGCGTGGAAAAATGGAGGAAGCGCGAACGTGGCGAACAGGCGCTCGTTAATTTTACAAACTCGGTTAAGCACCCCAGTCTAGCGCGTTCACTTCCTCTTCCACCCTTTCCTCCCCTCCCATCCTTAGCCTCCGTTTCCCTCCGGACGTCTTAACTCTGACACGATCTCTCGGCTTTCGCGTGATCCTCACCTGAAAATGTGCGCACGTGGCAACCAGGAAATGTGAGTCAAAGGCATTTATTATTACGAACTGCAAGGGAGTGTTTTTGTATCTGCGCGTGTATTCTAAGAATTTTTTCATTAACATTTCTTTGGTGAATTAGATTCCAATTGGATTCTGTCGCATAAGTATTAAAAATAATAGAAAAATACTTTGAAAAAAATAAAATTAATGCAAGGGAAAAAACCATGATATTAGCCAGGGCTGGAAAATAACACCATTAGCTTTGCATACGCTGGCTTCTTTTTGATAACAAGTTGGTAATAGCGTTACCTTTTTCCGTCTACAACGAAAATGGTAGTTACATTTTTCGACCACGAAATTAACGGTTATTTTTATTATTACTCTAAACATTTCAAGTCTACGTGATAGCTGGAAACTCCATATTAAATTCATAGAGAGGATATTTATGCGATGATACGGTCGAATACTAACTTCTTTTAAAAATTACTAAAAAAATTTCAACAAAAATTTGTATACATATATTTTAGTTTGGATTTAGCTCAAATATCTAACCTTTATATGTTATAAAAATAAATGTGTAATATGTAAATATATAAAAAAATATATTGTACAAAATTTTGGAAAACAAGATTAAAAATGCAACATTTGTCCAACATATTTACAAATATGTTGAATGAAAATAAAAAATAAAACTTTTATTTGCCTTTACAGCATTTAAAAGCTTGTTGAAAATTTT
>VBVQ01002625.1:0-23777 GCA_011636635.1 Tetramorium simillimum
CTCAAGGTGAGCGTCGGAGCGCTACGCATCGCCCCCTCCTCCCCCCCTCCCTCGCGCCACGGTGCGGTGCCCGACCACGGTCATGTGCCGTCGCAGTGCCCCCCTCTTGGATCCTGGAGTCTTGCCCGCTCTCGAATCGTCTTGCCGTAGTGGCCGTTTAAATTTGAAACGGGCGGCGATCGATATCGATCTCCGGTCGATCGATTCTGCCAATCGATACTTTCCTTAACCACACTTTCCGTGCAGTTCGGGCGCTGCGTCGACGTTAATAATTGATAACTTAATCTTCTTTTTCTGTATCAATGCTAATAATTTATAATTTGTGATAGTAAAATCTTGCAGGAATTATTTCGCGTGTTAACCGGCACGTGACGTTCGTTTCTGTCAAAAAGTGCGAGTATCAAAGTTAATCTATATTGGTAGAAAAGAATATTAATGATTTTAAATTGCTAATGTCAAGTCAATATACTTATTATTTTTCACTTAATAATTCGAATCCATAAACATTCTTTTATTTAATAAGATACATTTATTCATTTAATAATTAGCTGATAAATATGAAAGATTATTGAAATCTCAAAAGTTTAGTTATTTAGTCAACATTCATTTCTACACAGATTAACATTTATAATCTCGACTTTTATATTTTTCTAGTTTTAGAAATCGGAAAGATAAAAAATAATTGTCCCTAAAGAATGTAAACAACTCATTTATTTTCAAATGTAATTTATAACAAATTTTATTTGTTTTCATGTAAATTTGCAATAAACGAAAAAAAAATTAATTAGACAGTTTTGAATTTTCATGTATCTGTTTGGATTTGCGAGATATTGTTTCGTTTGATCGAAATTTATGAGTCGTATTTCCTTCTTTACATTTCTTTAATAACAATGTTGATTTATGTTTATGTTTTCATGTAAATTTGCAATAAATGATGAAAAAAAATTAATTAGACAATTTTCATGTATGTGTTTGGATTTGCGAGATATTGTTTCGTTTGACCGAAACTCACGAGTCCTATTTCCTTCCAGTTGGACGTTTTATCAACAACTTTTCGATGAACCTTCTCCCCTCCATTCACTGTAAATGAACGGAAAAAAATAATTAAATATCCAGTCTTTTTTCCTAGTAGCAACTATCCTGTATAGCAAGAGAGACACACATCTCCTTTTACATTACCTCAAGCCACCTCGTTTATATTTTTTACTAGTACTAGATCTATCGGCAATCTTTCGTTTCCTGCCACGACTATTTGTACTACTACTAGCATAAGAGTAGTTGGAATTGTCGTCACCATCGCTGTTATTCTGTTCTTCATCATTTTCATTCCAGTCCAATACTAAAAATAATGGAATAATCAATCTGTCAATTATTACTTTACGATATAGATATAGTTAATAATATGATATGCGCGAGTACCATACCTATTCTTTCTACCGCATATTTTTGCGTGATGTTTAAGAGAGCTTTGCCATATTTAACAAAGTTAGCCTTGGTGACATGTGGTATTTGTAACATGGCTTCTTCGGTTTTCGGTAAACGCTGGCTCATAGCTCTGACAGCTACTATGTTCATGATAGAAGAAGCCGAAACATTCAATCTACCAGCGATTCCCCCTATTGTTGTCATCAACTCGGCATAGCAACGATCTTGCAATTCTTTTTCAATGCCATCGAGTTTCTTCGTAACTGTCAAAACTGTGGCCAAATCACTTGTAGATTTATTCGATTGTCCCGTTGGGATTTCCACCTGTTCGGTAAATTTGATAAAAAGTAAAGCACACACATACATATGCGCGACATGAATATTAATACATCTAAATGATGTAAAATGCACGCTCAGCTGTATTTTGCATTCTGGATATCTATGGATTAAAAATGAACACCTTTATGTCTTTTCTCGTCATGAGTTCACTCGCTTTTGGTCCAATTTTCACATATGTATAAAACATCTCTTGCAAGTATTCTTGCAATATCATATAGTGCAAAAGGCGTTCTATGTCTTTCTTGTTCCACGATTTACCGCGGCCGTATAAAGGATACTTCGTAAGACCTATAGAGAATTATTTCGTTTTATTATTGTGATTCTGTTAAATTCAATTTTTCTTTCACCATTATATACGTAAAGAATATAAACCTGATTCTCTAATCTTTTTTAGATCACTGCCCTTAAAAATGTCTCTTAAGAGTACTAGTGTGAGTTTGTTCTCTCCGTTATCGATATCTCGTACAGCTTTCATAATCTCTTTCGCGTCTTCGGTAACATCCAACATTGTAATCTCGCCCTGTCAGAAATGATCAATCAATGTATCAATATGGATAATTATAGTTTTGCCATCTGTGACAATTGTTCAATTTGTCAATCTACAAAACGTACCTTCCATCTGCAATTATCACACGCGGTTATCTTATTCGAGATACACTGCTCTCTATCAAATACCTCCCCAAAATAATTGAGCTGTAGCGATCTACGGCAGTCTGACGTATTTTCACAGAATGCTACCATTTTAAATAATTTATCCACGTGGGTATTGATGACTTGTGGATCTGGATTGTCCAATTCAATCATTTTTTTTATTCTGTACATGTCTGCATAATGGTAAAATAAAATGCAATCTGCTATGTCACCGTCATGACCAGCACGACCGGTTTCCTCATAGTAGTCTTCTATGGACTTCGGTAAGACTACATGTATCACAAAACGCACGTTTGGTTTATCAATGCCCATTCCAAAGGCTGTAGTCGCGCACATAACATGTACCTGAAAAGCGCGCGGTGTGAGTTGTGTAAATTGTAAGTGCGTAATAATGTAATATAAATATACCTCGTCGGAAATCCATTTTTCTTGACATTTGCCTAGTTGATTGTTTGTGAGTCCTGCATGATAACTCAATGCTTTAATACCGTTTTCCTTCATGTGCGCGGCATAATCGTCACAATCCTTGCGCGACAAGCAATATACAATGCCGCAAGTGTTTTTAAATTTTGTCATTATCATAGCCACAACTTCATCGGAATAATTTCTTATTTTCTTGGATATTATATTATATCTCAAATTAGGCCTATTGAAACTCGACATAAACCTAAAAGATGTAATCATTAATATTTCTAGTAATAAAATACACACTCAAAAACAATTCTATATTTACACACACACACATACCACTTTGGATCAGTCATCCCCAATTGATGCAAAATATTCGTTCTAACACGCGGCGTAGCCGTTGCAGTTAGAGCCATTATTGGCACTTCGGGATAATTGTCTCTGAGACATCTTAATCTTCTATAGTCTGGCCTAAAATCGTGAACCCAATGACTAACGCAAATCGCTTCGCAGTCGATGACAAATCTTGCCAACAATTCTCTCTCGTATAAAATTTTTAGAGTATCATAGAATTTTTGCGAGGTGTAGATTGTCTCTGGTGTTACGTATAATATTTTGAGAGCAGGTTCTTTCTTCGAAAGTTCGCTATATACCGCTGCTGCTGGACTTACAGAGCTAGATAAATACGCCGCAGGAATCTGCAAATTTAAAACCAAGACTGAAGAATAATATGATACGCAATAGTATATGTAATAGTCCTATAAATGTAAATACTTTATTACATTAAATTTAAATTTAAATTTATTTCTCTCTCATTATATCTATCTAATAAATATACAATACTCTTTCTTACATCGAGTGAGATAAGTTTTTGAACTTGCTCTAGAATAAAACTCTTCAATGGTGAGATGACAATCGTTAATCCAACACTTAGAAGAGCAGGCAATTGATAGCAAAGGGACTTTCCACCTCCGGTTGGCATCAGCACAAAGCAATCGAATCCCACGAGTGTTGCGTTAATAACTTGCAATTGATTTGACCTAAAAGTATATAAACCAAATACCTGCCGAAAGATCTAAAATCAAGAAATATGAGAAATTAAATTATGCAATATTATATTCTCATCGTTGATCTTACAATGTAATCCAAGTGTATGGGAATTATTTAATGGCATTATGTAATATGACTTGCCCAATGAATTGTCTGAAAATTATCAAATACTTAATATATACCTTTAACATTTCCTGTGAATGTGGATATGTTAAACCATCAAATTCTCCACTAATGCAATCATTTTTATAATTCCCATATTCTACGCCATCTTTTTCAAATTCTGATTTTACTTTTGCTTTATCATCATTGTGCCACTCGCTACTCTGTGCCATGTTACTCTGTGGCCACTCTACTATGGCAATTTAAACAAAAGCATTAAGTATCACGTTATATCAACATGTATGTACAATATATAAACGAAATAAAAAGTTTTACAGACAAAATTCATACCTGTAAAATTGTCATTTATATCTGTAGTACTATTTTCTCCCAAAGTTGTTATACTTGTTGTCATACTATTATTTGTCTTAATTGTCATGTCTAGACTGTCCAAAATATCTCCTTGCGTAAATCTTTCATCAGTCAGTGGTATTATAATACTGTCATCAGAATCGGAAGAATTCATTGAAGAATTCACCGTCTCGGACATTTGTTGATCCATTTCCCATATGTCTGCTGTTGTTTTTGAAAACAGACTGCCTAGTACCGTTTTGATAGGTCTTTTCAATCGAAAGGAACTTGTCTTGTTTAAAATTGCGGTGCCAAGTGACTCGACTACTGTAGATTCCTCTTGTAACTTTGCTAACTCTGTTTGCATTAAACGTAATTTATTAAATACAACTTTTATGTATCGATAATGGCCTCGCAATTTTTTGTAAGAGACTGAATCCAATTCTGGATAGTGTTCCCGTACTGGTAGTAGGATTAATTCGAGCGCAGTGCAAAATTTGCTAAGAACTTCAAGTTCCTTTAATTTGGCTTGTTGGCTTTCAAGCAGCTCGTTTTTAATAACCTAAACAAAAATGGACAAAAATAGACGAAGAAAGAGGGTGAAAGTGGCACGAATTTCAACATTTTATATACGCAAAATGTCAACTTGTGTAATATGAAACTTACTAGTATCATCGACATTGCTGCGGGTTTCTCGAGCCTCAGGTTGAACAGCCGCTACCAATTCGACTAGATTCTTTTGGCGAAATGATTATTTGAATCAGCCTTTTTTTCTGTCTCCGTTGACTCTGGCTTACTAAAAAGAACAATTGATTTAATTTTATTTTAAAAAGTCACAAAACACCTCGCGGGAAAAATTCTCTATTTATTGAGATGCGTATGTATTAATTATACCCCAATTTATTTCGGCATTTTTACACAAAGTGGAGTAAATCTTTCTACTACCTACCTGGTCTGCGAAATGTCGTTTCTATTCGTTGTCTTTGCCAAAAATCCCACTATCGTAGATGGGCTGCTACTCTTTTGCCAAGTACCATGATGTAAATGCGCATCTTGAATAGCCCAAGTCACGTGTTGTGTGACGTAATGTACAGTAAGCCAATAAGGAATGCGCATCTTGAAGTCACGTGTTGTGACGTAGTATTGTAAGCCAATAAGAAATGACCAGCGATGTTGGATGACTGGCGCAAAAAAACATCGAAATAAGTACTTTTTACGATTCTACAAAAACTGTAAACAAACGTGCGCTGAAGTCAGTCAGTCAGTCGTTCTACCGCGGTGGCGTACGGTTGAATCAATATTGAACATAGATTAAAGTAATTTTGACCACTGTTTTCTGTTAGTCTATAATTTTTATTTCCATTTTGATTCTTTTAACATCTTTCATCTGCTTCGTCATTTACGAATCTGCTTTTTACAATGAAATTACCTATTATTTGTCAGAGGAGTTGGCTAAAATTCTTTATAAAATAATAGTTTGCAATCACTACTGAGTTTTCTTTACTTTGTATTATCACAAACTTAATTCATAATATTTTTTAATATAAAGAATGTTATGGTTTGCTGTTAATGATTTTCTAGAGACTCAATTAAACAACTACACATCAGTCAGGAAAAAGATATATATTTCAGAGAAAATGGCTGATATGACAATCACAGAGGGTACGTGCATCAATGAGATTTTAAATATGTGTGTAATATATCCCTATAAGCGCGTAATATTATTTGATATTAAATAATATTCTTGGTATATCCTTAGAATATTAAATATACATTTAATATTCTAAAGATGTACCAAGAATATTATTTAATATCATGCGCTTATAGGGATACAGACACTATATTATTATTGCATTTAAATTAAATTTCTTAAAATAAAAATAAAATTATTTAATAAATAGAGACATCTAAAGGAAGATTAACTCCACAAAAACGACAGCAGCATCAAAAACAAGAGGAAACACCTACAAAAAAAAGACATGTATGTCTTTTTGTCTGTTATCGTTTAGATATAATATTTTAAATTCGTAAAGTAGAAGGCAAACAGGAAAAACCACATAAGTAATTCCAAGTTAGTTAGAAAAAGTTTTAAAAAATTAAACTATATTCTTTTTTATTAGAAAAATTATTTTGCGCTACTTTTTAATTATACTTAATTTATACTCAATTTTTAATTCTACATCTTTCTATATATTACTTCTCAGTTATCATTTGAGACTGCAGTGATAGCTGAATCTCCTGCCCCTACAGAGGATCTGGCAATACCGGCTCCTGAATTATCTGCATCAAAGAAAAACATAACAATTGATAATGAGACTACTTTCAATAACAAGCAACTCCAGAAATGGCGACAGAACATACAGATTGGTTGCAGGGTAGGTTCCTAAATTATAAAAGTTTACAAAAATGTACATATAAACTTATAAAGAAATTTAAAAAGTGAGAGTTCTTTAATTTAAAAAAAATTTTAAAGATTCTAATTAGATTGTTTGATTATCTTAGAAGAAATCAAAATATGTGTCAAATCGTAATTCTTTACGATTGACACCGTCGAGAAAACTTTTTGAACAACCTACACATTTACATCCCATGGGATGGAATACCATATTAAAGAAGCTATTTGTGAAGCGATTAAAGAAGCTATCATACTGTCTATTCGCAAGAACGAAAACTCGAAATAGTGCGAAATGTACTGAGCGGTGATCGGAGCAACGCAGCCACAAAGCTTACGTTTAATGATCTCAAATCACTATTCGGATTCTGAATTAATGATTCAATAATTTATTTAATTATTATTTATATTTATTAATTATTATCTATGAGTTTACGAAGTATTGTTATAATTAATTATTTCAAACGAACATGATCGAACAGTATCATTTATGTCAGTCACAATATAATCTTTGAAACATGTATCATTAGATAAACACTATAAAGTTTGACACTATAAAGTTGTTTTTTGTGATAAGAGGCCTAATCGGTTCAATTGTAAAAGATGGAAAAATAAATTAAACCGAGATTAAAGTTAATTTGCCGTGGTAGAAATGGACATTAGTCTTTAAATTTGAATCCTCCAATGGGAAACCTTGAGATGATGCGCTTATCTGCACTAGCTACACCGAAAAAGGACTTCATTTATGCACGCCTGTGTACTTTCTGCAATTATATCTGTTTTCCTTCGTCTTCCAACGTCTCAATACATGTATAATCTATCTCACTTTAGAGACGAAAAATGTAAAATAAAGTATGGAGCTAAAAAAGCATCACAGATTTGTTTCTTCGGATTTGCTTCATGTATAGGCGCCTTTACGATTACGACGCTCGCGATGTTGCGATACGACCAATATAGATTATACTTCGTGGCGATGAGCGCTGATGAGTAATCTCAATAAATCTTGATCTGTCTTGATCCGATCAGTCATGTCAATCGGAAGATAGCATTTTTTGTGCTCTCGGTCATAAAATTCACGCGAAGAATAGCGTATCGTTGTAGACATCACGTCGCGCAAATTTGTGACGAATTTACCCCAGTTTTCGACGACACTTGTCATCGGCAGAGAACGTCGTTGAATCTGGGCAGACCAACTCGCTTTGAGGTTAGAATTCCATTCTCGTCACAACGGGGGCCGAACAATCAGCCATGTCCGTCTCTCAGATGGAAAGTATCCTTTAAATTTCAATTGTGCATCAACATCTACTCGTGAGAAAAGCTATAAAAGCACGTTTCCTTATAGAAGTAAATTTGAGGCAGTATATGTGAAAACATCTTCAAAAGATACTTTGACAATTTTAATTTGGTAGGATGTATTATTACATTCGTTAATGATGTATTTGTGTGAATCATATTGTGAGTATTCAGAATTTTATCTTAAATTTAAGATTATCTGGCCTTAAACAGTCTTAAAATTCCTTTTAATCAACAAGATGATTGTACAGTGTCTCTAGGTCATACTTGAGCTTGAACATAAAATAAAATTATTAGTATTGCCCTGTAAATTCTTCTATTTGGTACACAAAGGATCGCAGATCCTCGTAGGGCAAACCAGAAACCGTTTTCCTTAACAGTGGAACGCAGAGAACTTGTTCAACTTGAAGTTTGCCGTGAAAGAGTTGGAGAGGAACTCAAAAAAATGCGAGAAGGAGGAGAAAATAGAGAAGTCAAAGGTCAAGAAGGCGATACAGAAGGGCAACATGGAGGGCGCGCGCATCCACGCGGAGAATGCGATTCGACAGAAGAACCAGGCCCTGAATTACCTCAGAATGAGCGCCAGGGTGGACGCGGTGGCCAGCAGGGTGCAGACTGCCTTGACAACCCGCAAGGTTACTCAATCCATGGCTGGTGTAGTCAAAGCCATGGACGCTGCCATGAAGTCGATGAACTTAGAAAAGATCTCCGGGCTCATGGATAAATTTGAGAGCCAGTTCGAGGATCTGGACGTGCAAAGCTCGTACATGGAGAATGCCATGTCGCAGACCACAACTACCAATGTACCTCAGAACGACGTAGATGCTCTGATGCAGCAGGTTGCAGACGAAGCTGGGTAAGAATCTGTTTCTGTCTGCTATTTCAAGTTCTTTCTAAGACAGAGAGGTCAAATTTTCATCTTATATACAAAAGAAATCATTTTAAATATTATTAGAAATAACAAAGACTTTTTGCTAACAAAAATTTTGAGCTACATTTAAATAAAAAAACTGTTTTATTACTGGAGAGAGAGAGAGAGAGAGAGAGAGAGAGAGAGAGAAAGAAAGTTTTAAAATCAATCGTTTTTATTTTTGCAGATTGGAACTAAACATGGAACTGCCATCGGGTCAACTCGGCAGTATTGGCACCTCGACGGCAGTGAGTCAGGAGCAGGACGAACTAACGCAGAGATTGGCGCGACTTAGAGAGTAATAACAAACTGCTTTAATGTATATTGTGATTCAGATGTTTTATAAATTAATGTAATATATCCCCAATATTATAGTAAGCATTATAATTACATACATTGTATTGTATGATAATACATTTTCCAAATCTCAATCCTAAACGATAAGTTGATGGCCCGAGTAAGAAAGGAAGATAAAAAAATTCTATTAGATTTAAACCAGCCTGATAGTTTGTACGTGAAATGTTTTAGGGTTTAGGTATGTAAGAATATTATAAGCTACGTTGGCTTACTTGTCTATGGAGCATTGAGTCCATAGATAAGTGCTATTTATTTTGCATTTCAAGATTAACGATTTTACAAGACACTTTTAGATAAGAATTAACTGAAACACGTGTTTATTTAATATGACTTGCTTCTCATGAAATGTAAAAAAAAAGAATTATTCAAAAATAAAATGAGCTTCAACACTAAACTCACTAAACTTTTTATTAATGTAATTTGTAACGTGATCATGAAATGCAGTCTTGCAAAATGCTCTTGTTTTATCAAGAATCAATTGTATATCAGTTGTATATAAATAACAAATAAATATTTGCCGTTTATTAGCTTTCTAAAATTATTCTAAAATTAAAATAAAATTTTACAAATAATTTTGTAATATTTTTGCATTACAATATTAAATTTAGTTGGGTCGGAAAAATTACAGAATATAATCGAGAACAAATTTAGTTTTTTATGTTTTATATTTACTTTCTCAGTATTGGAAATAAAAGTGACTTCAATGTATTTTTGTAAATAAGTATTTGTATCAATATACACAATATAAAAAGAATACAATGAAACATAATATAATATTTCGTCTTCTTTTTTATTAAGATATAATTTTTATAACACAGCTAAAAGATCATTACATGTATAAATATATACATATGTATGTAAAAATAAATAATGTTATAAAAATGTAACAAACGTAAACAAATAATGCATATTTCCCTTTTCTCATTTCACGAAAATTAAATATGTCATATTTAGACGTAAAAGTCTTCAATGTGAGTGACATTAATAAAAGTTGTTTATTATACAAACAATTTATTTTAGAAAATCAGTCGTTAAATGCAGCAAGTCAGAAAACAATTACAAAGCAACAAAAGTTGTTTTGGATATGTCGTTATGTCGTCTAAATAAAAAATTTGAAGTAAAAATCAATTTTTGTAATTAAAAAAGAAAATGTACGTTATTTTTAATATAAATCTTTATCAAAATTACGAGATAACTTAACAGAGGAGATACAAATAAGTCAAGTCGCAAAGAAGATAGCTGTTTATTTTATAAATAAATCGAATTTTATTAGAAGTGTAAACTATTTCGGTGTTACTGCCGGTAATTTACCGGCGGTAAGGTTAGTGGCGCAAGCTAGCGCATTCGGCATACGAAGCACATTGAGGAAGCATCGAGACCACTGGTCGACAGGGGCAGCACGTGCGACCGCGATTGGGCGCTTGAGTTGCGCAGTCGCAACTCAAGGAGAGAGCTGTCGCGGGAGTCACGAGGACGGCATGATCATAAATGTTGTCGCGCGCTAGATCAGCGCGGTTGGATCAGATTGGATTCGTAATTAAGAAGAACAAGGGACCAAGATGAATGAAAATTTGCTGAGACGCATAAAGAGGCAGCTGCATGAAAAGTTTTATGTGATGAAGGACGCATGGCTAAGAGATTGCGTCGAGTTTTTCGTCAGAGATAAGGCTCCTCATGAGGTACATACATCCTGAATTATTGTTACCTTGGTGAAGTTTTATCATTAAGTAAAATTAATAGAACCGCAAGTTGTGATTATTTTATATCTTCACATAAGGAAATGTTGGGCGAGAAACATTTTGTCAACAACTTGCCAATTTTACTTAATTCGTCGAATAAGATTTATCAGTTTCTTATAAATTGTAAAATTGTGAAGATATTTTTAAAATTCTTAATAATTTTTTTACTTTGTATATCAAACGCTTGAGATATATTTGTATCACATGCAAGATAAGGTTCTAAAATATAAGACCAAGAGAAGTGCAGGAAGGCAAATTCTTAATTATTAAACAATGTTGAATTTAAATTTATATTAAAATGTGTTTCTAACATTCCTTTTCTACAATTTATGTAATTACGGTTGCTGGTATGTAACAAAAACTCCAATTTGCTAGATTACTGGATACTTACAATTGAACTTCTGTGATGTTGTCTCTGCAGATGACGGACAGGCATATTTTTGAATTTGTGGAGGGCCAGTGGCAGCTGAGTGACCTGCGGGAGATTAGCGACGGATGTCTGCCAAGAAATCTGGTACAGCAGACACGCACCATATTGACTGGTACCTATATTCTCCAAGTGAGTTCAATGTTGACATAAAATATATATTTCTTTTATCTCAGAGATTAAATTGTCATATATGCAAATTATCCGATGTGAGTACAGGTAGACAAGATGTATGATATAGCCAGCTCCAAGTACAAGCAACTTTGCGAAATTCGCAAGATCGGCAACGATAACCTGGAAGTGACGGAAGAGGAGAAACCAGCGGAGTGGCAGCCCAAAGGCAGAAGAATGATGCAGCTGTGCCTCACTGACGGCGTCCAGGATGTCACTGCGATAGAGTACACTCCAGTCAAACAAATAACTGTATTGTATTTTTCCCATTGCACAATTTGAACGAATGACTCGTCCAAGTTGTCAGATTAAAGAATGGTAATTGTATGTTTTCTTGCAGGGCACATTGCTTCCGGGTTACAAGGTGATAATAATCGGCCCAGTAGACTGCAGACGTGGTATTATTCAACTAGAAGACAGTAAATACAAGGAGATCGGCGGAGAAGTGGAGTCACTGTTGAAATCCAACGCGCTGGAAAATGTCCTGGCGAGAGCTCTGTAAGTCTCGATCAAATTTTCCTGGGCTTTAAATTGTTGTCAACACTTTAGCTCTAGCTGCTTGATCTTTATTTTGTTCACTTGTCCAGGGGAGAACCAGAAAATCCTGATCCATACAATGACAATGAACCACTCAGGATGATGAATCAGAATATTCAGAACACGCCATCTAGTCCGAATAACGACGAAAATCTTTTCGACGATGACTTTGAGGAAGCTATTGATTTGGAAGCAGTGGCGGCACTCGAACGACGGAGCCAGGAAACCGAAGCTGTTCAAGGACGCTTTGAAAGTAGGTACGATCGCAGACAAACAGCTATGGATGAATCGAATGAGATTTTAGAAGAAACTCTGCAAGACATAGACTTTGAACCCTTCGATAATTGGTGAGTAATGAAATCAGAAGAGACATCAGTTTTTTTTATATGAATTTAATACTTAATAGTTCGCGCAATATGGTTTAATCACATAAGAATTTGCTTTAGAATTCATAATTTACCTGGAAACAAAATTTACTTTGCTGTGTATAGTCCTCTAATTTCTATATCGCGTAATTATTATAGGTCCAGTGACTCCCCAAGGCCATCGCGTGTATTATCGTCGCGAATAGAGACTAAGAAAAACGAGAATGATATATTAATAATCGGCGAAGTGTCAACTTCAAGGCACGATTTTCGCAGCAAACCTCCGCCTCCCACGAGTTCTGTTCAGAACCAAAATTTTTCGGAATTTCCCGACGACGATTTCGACTTCAATGATTTCGATGTCGTAATTAAAACAAAGGAATCGCAAAGGTTTCCTATTCTATTTTTCTTTATATTTTTTTTATATTTATCGTAGCCATTATTAACTTTTTGTTTTATTTTTCAGTCAACATAATCCTTTAAAGAATAAAAGCGAAACATATCCGCCAGTATCGTCAACGCTAAAATCGACGAAATGTACATCCGCGAAGACAACACAAATTGAGAAATCAGTGGTACTTATATTTTTTCTTTCTTTTTTTAATTAAAACAATTAGTGTTTTTCTTTTATCTTCTCTGGTTTAAATTCTTTTTGATACTTTTGTTACAGACAAACAGTTCGAAATCAGTACTGCAAATGCCAAAGACCAAAACTGTTTCCAACGTTTTCAAACCTCCACCGGCTCCCAAAATCTGCGATGTCCTGAGTGATGTGTTACGCGAACCTATCACGGGAACAATGTACAGGACAGTGAGAGGTCAAGTGGAAAGACATTCGAAGCTAACGAAACAGGATAAATGCTGGTCGGTAACAGCACTTATCACGGATCACACTGCCAGTGTAGAAGTCTGCTTCAGATCTGAGGTATGTGAGATAAAATAATTTCCTAATACTCCCCACTGGGAGTATTTTACCGCAGTAATTTTTCATGACATTGGAAGAAAGAATTGACAATTTTTCTCTCACTTTTAATAATTATCTATAAAAACAACAAAAGACCTATCATTGATAAATGTGTATCTCTGAAATCCTTTTTAGGTTCTGGAAGAATTTCTTGGATTCACCGTGCAGGAATTTTCACGGAAAAAGAAACTTGCCAAGACAGATCCTCAAGTAAAAAGAGAATTAATATTGGTAAGCTAGATATGTTCACGATATAATAATCATAAAGAATATATAGTAACGTTAAGAACGGTATCTTTTTTTAAACCCAAATTCCTCAGAATTTACGTAAGGCGCAAGGCGAGATTCAAAGTTTGGATGCGTTGTTGAAACTGGAATTGATTCAGGACCAAATGCCGAAAGTCGTTGGTATCACGCAATTGACTGCGCAACAAAAGGAAGTTCTTACGAAGAGGTCCACATAAAATTGTAAAATAAATTATGTAAGATAAATTAATGTATAAATTATATAGGATATGTATAAATTAGGAGAGGTTTAATAACCTTCAGAATAAAATAGGAAAGGTTTAATAACCTTCAGAATTCAAAAACACATTCGTATGAACATAGAGCAATGCTGCAATCAAAACTGTAAGTAATTTTAAGTTAGATATATCGTATGTTTCAGGGACTAAATTATAGAATATTTTTTAATACAATTTATAATAAATGCCATTTTTAATAAATAAAACAATGCAACAATTGGCATAAAGTGAACACACGGTGTTAATTCTGTATGTTTTATATTCTGCGACTCGGATCGTTATTTCGAAATTTTATTAGAGATATTCAAAATTAGTTTCTTTACGTACTCTTACGCGTAAAGAAAAACCGTCACTCGCTAAAAGAGAACAAATTCCGATTAACGAATTGCATGATCATAGCATTTATTAACTGGTACAATTGATCATCGCGCAGTGGTACATTTTTGTCTCAACTCATTGTTTACCCTCGTTCACTTTTTCTCTCACTTATTCATTTTTTTATTTTTTTTTTTCATTCACACTCGCGTGCATCTCTCTCACACTCTGTTTTTCTCACTCATTCAACGTGATAACAAGTTCACAGTTTCAGTTAATATCGTTTTTTTTTTTATTGTTACAATAGATTTACGCTTATTGCACGCTTTTCTCCGTGATATAAAACTCATTCCACTTTCTCTCGCTCTCTTTCACTCCCTTTACTTGTTCTCACTCTCTCGAGATATAAAATAAATCGTTGAAACACGTCGCACCGATGATTCTGTCTCTAAGGAGGATCTGCAAATAAATCGTTTAAATAACAATAATTTAAATATAAATATCAACGCAATATGTCTCGTGAATTTCTACAATCGTCGACATTGGGCTTCTACTCTCTGTTTATTCTTGATCCTTTCCTTCTTTCTGCCTTCGATGAGCGCAACGACAATGTCGTGGCAATGTCGTTTCTTGTCAGTTGCATCAGTCCGTCTTTCGTTGATCTAACTAGTTTGTCTTTCGTAAAGTAACATTCTCGCAAATAACTACTCTCTGTGGGAAACGCACATTGACTGCTTTTCGAGCCTTCGGGTCTTCCGTCAATACCGCGGACCCCTGAATTAGCGGATTGCCAAAGACACGGGTCCTCGGCGAGCTTACACATGTATGATCCTTAATATCTTATTCTCATCGGAAATGCTTGATCGGTGATTAAATTTAAGAAAAATTTAACTAAAATTTTCGAATCTGTAATCTTAACTAATAGAAGCCACTAAAGCTAGATCCTGGATACCTTGAATCCTGGGAAAGTCGAGATCATAGATAAGTCGCTACTTCGTTTCCTTCAACTAGAGCTTGAAACATCCTTATCATTCTGGAGCCTTCTTTTCATTTAGAATTTCTGAGTTCGTGGATTCTTGGAAACTTCATATTTTTCCAAAAAGAGTATTTTAGAGCAATTTTTTGAGATTCTCAAGCTTGAAAGTTTGAGTACCTTAATTTTCAAAAACTCAAGATTTATGAAATTTAGAATTTATGTTTTCCTCGATCTGATAATTAATAAATTGCGTAACTTTGGTTTTCAGAGCCTTTCGAATTCTAAAAAAATTTTGATTGCGCAAATTCGGAATTCCACGATACTACAACGGACGTTTCGTCGAGTCGTCAAGTCCTAATAATGGATTCTCGGTATCTCGGATCTTGGGCTTTCACGGAGCTTTCGCGGATCTTCGCGAATCGTTGAAAACTCGCATAGCGCTCTCACTGTCTCCCGACTTCCCCAACAGAACGATGAGCATTCGAGGAATTAGCTTTCGAAGATGTTCGACGAGCGTCGTCGTATCCGAGTCTTCCTCGGCCGGGACGATTTTCTGCAGTTCAACATGAGTACATGAGATGCGCAGATCGATCACCAAGACGGCGGCGGTGTCCTTGAGATCATTGGATCGCTTCTATCGATCGCAAATATATCGCCGTACGTGAATCGCGTGGGAACTCTCACGGTTGCTGCCTTAGTATCATGTTAAAACGTATATTTTGTGTACGTGTATTTTTTATTTGTACGTGTATATTTTATTTGTATGGCGTATAATATATGTATGTGTAACATGTATAATGTTGTATGTGTGACGTGTAATATGTTGGTGTGATCAGTCCGCGCACACGGTATACTAATGGATATAGATGAAGCTGCCACCGGCAGAGGTGAGAAAAGCAGAGCTCTAACGGAAATTTACCTACAATAATTCTCGTCGTCTCAACAACACGGCGCTTCCGAGTTTATAGTTAATGTGGCGTGTACGTGTGGAGTGTATATGTTTTCTGCGTGTTACGTGTGTTACGAAAGGTGGTTTAGGTGGTTTACCAAAAGGTATAACCGCCCTCCGTTCCTCCTCCCAGGAACGAGCCCTTCTTTTGCGAAAGGGCCACACTGTGGCCGGCCATCGCGGCCAGCTGCGCAGCGTTCGCCACCCCGGGTGGCGGCGGTGGCAATACCGGCTGCGAGATGCCATCGAACCGGGTACCGTCGAAACCATTCTGCAAAGCGTTAGGGATGTTAACAATTAGAATATCGAGAGAGATCTTTAAGACAAGCTTCGATATCTTTTCGAAAGAACAATTTGTAAATTTATCCAGATTTTTTTGTCATTTTCGCAGATGAAAGATTATTAATATCGAAACATAAATGCCACATAATGTGGTTGTGGTCTGGTTTTACTGCACTATGATAATATTCTAAGGAATGTCGTCATGCAAGCTTAAGTTCTTTCCGAATTCTTTCGACTTTAAGCTTGCGCGACGGCATTCTTCTTGCTATTTTTTTTTTTTTTTTTTTTTTTTAGAGAAATATACGTCGATACTTACAGGTACCATAATGGTAGGTCTTACAGGGGCGGGTTGCATAGTGGGATAATACGCCGTTGTTGCAGCTAACGGCGGATAATATTGCAAAGGATATCCCGGTGGATAATATTGCAGAGGGTATCCCTGCCCATACATTGGTTGATACATCTAAACGAAAATCAATATTTATCGTTGAGATTTAGGTGTTCCCTCTTCTCGAGAGTCCTCGATAAAGACGTAAATGCGGAGAGACTCACCATAGGATGCGTAAGGGTCTGATCGTACGTCGGCGGCGGTGGACCTTGCGTCGCGTACAATTGAGGCTGATTGGGAAATACTCCATAAGGGGCGGCGCCTGCAACTGTCGACGAACGTTATCGGAATCGTTCAATAGCTAGTGCAATAAATTTGGAATGGATATTAAAAGAAAAGGGGAGCACACTCCCGGCACAAAAACGTCTCTTTCATTAATTCATCGAGACCAAATCAAATCCCTATTCTTAGCACTCGTCCCACTTCTAACGGCGTACATATGCGCGAGATACAGAATGTTGCTCTATTTAAATTCGGACCCACGTGATAACTGCACCAAGATGAATGAGAAATCGAAAAAATTATATATATATATAAAAAAAGAACATTCTGACTCGTCTACTCGTTCCCCAGTGAGTTTCTATTCATTTTACGCTCTTGGCTTCAAGTCTTTCGTTTTCATAATTTGATTAATTTTTGTTCAGGGGAGAGATGAGATCCGTTGATTCAGGAAACAATTACTTCAAGACGTAGACAGGCGTAGCAAAGGCTCATTTCAAAAACTCGCTTCATTCGCGACTTGGATGCTTCGCCGGTACTCGCTACTCCCGGATGTACCTCATCTTTCGCAGACGACACAAAACGGGATGTTTAAACGATCGGCAAAGAAACGGGATACCCGCCGGCGAGCGGTTCACGCGCGTTCCCCGCATTCCTCGCGGGTACGCGCTCACGAGGAAGGGGAAAGAGAAGTGCAAAGGTATTGTCTTACCACCGTAGGTCGGGGGTTGCGTCGGCGCGGGGACAAAGCCGGTCGGCGGATGCGGCGCCACCGGATACGCTGTAACATAAGGCAATGCGTAATGCAGCTCCACCAGAATTTCGCAGGTCGCGAATTGGCGTGTGTGTGTGTGTTCGATCTAAGCCAACATGGTACGTGGTACCACACTGCCAGAAAGGACGAGTGCCGGCGCACCCCGTCCGCGTCCCGACGCGGCACCGAAGAATGGAATCCGCGCGTGATCTTGGCAGATCGTAAACCCCGTCCGCGTCGAGCACGCGTAGAGCGCGTCGTCGAGATCGGGGACGCGATTGGAGCCACCCCTCCGTTGCGGGGGGATGCTGAGCTCTCAGCATCGGCGTTTCAAGAATCCGTGACCTGATTTCAAGCGACTCGAAGCGGCCCGAGCAGACTCGAATGAATTTTTAACACTCTGATCCTCAGCCTTTTCAGCCGCCTTTAACTGCTGCCTTGTACCTTCAGTTATCCACGTTCTTTCAGTACTTGGTCTTTTTCGATTAGGATAGTCTGAAGTTAAAGGCTGAAATCAATTTAGCAATTTAGTCTTTAGAATTAATCAAGATATAAATGTTCAACTTCAAGCGATATTATTTCTGACAACAGGCAAATAATTTTGAAAAAGCATAGAAGAAAGTCACCTGGAGGTGATAATTTTCGAGAATCGTTTCGTTAGAGAGAAAAAAAAAAAACTAATTGCCAGCTGATTATTTGAAAATCACTTTTGAACTGAAGTTATCAATACGTTTTTAATACAGCCACTTCGATGTCGTTAATTGGAAAAATACTTCTTTCGCAGTTAATAATATCGAGACAACTTTCCGAGGAACGTGTCCAATAATCCCGCCACATCGGAGGGAGATCGTCCAAACGCGCTGCCGATCCCCAGAGTGGTACTCCCACACCCAAGTATATCTTACACATGACATACACCGTTTTGATCAAGATACTATTCAAAGCTCAAACAATGTTAGTCACTAAATAATGGTGAAAAGAAATAACCGAAGATATCACGCCCGCCTGTCGCGCCCGGGGGCCTTCTCTGAGCTTTATTCCGCCCGGCGCAAACTGCCGGGGCGCAGACGGGCTTCTTTGTAAAAAAAAAAAAACATTTACAAGGTGACCAACCACTCCTCTCATTCCGCTGGACTCATCGATGCAGTCGCTTCACGTTTATTTAAAATTACTTGTCCACAATACGCACGACTAATGCCTTTCAATTATTTTGGCATGCGTTTAGAAATTTGTCTGCAAAAAATTCTGGAAAATGTCAATCCCCTTTTGTACACGTATGAATAAAAATTTATAAGAGAATGTGAAAAGGAAGAAAATTTCCGTAGCGTGACCCGAGCAGTGTTTTAAATTAAAAACGAAAGAGATTCAATATATTTATAATATTGTACAATCGATATACTGCCAGCTAAAAATTTGAAACCATGTATAAAATTTAAAAATATTCTAGTGAAACACTGTTCAAAAGTCCCATTTTGCCTTCTTCAATATTTTCTCTTAATTTGAAAATAAATAGGAGTTATATTTAGCACAATTGTAATTAAGATTTAATTTCAAGAAAATGTAAATTATCGAATCTTTTTTCCAAAACTGAGCTTTAATACTTCTTTCATCTTGTAAGAAATTCTTTTTATGCAACTTTCAAATATTTCACATATTATTTTTTTATTTAATTATAGAACAATGAACAAAATAATAAAAATATTTATTACAATATTTAATAGTATTTAAATTAGAATAAGTTTGATTTCATTTCAAAACATTTTCAATTAATGGCTTTAAATTTTTATCTGACAGTGTGTAATGTGTTTTTACACTTATTGATGTGAATAAAGATGTAATGAAAGAGAAATAGATAGAAAAAAGCCAGGATCTTCAACAATCGAGATCTAATTAAGATAATTTCAATTTTAGAATTGCATTAGATATTTGGAAATGTTCTTTTCGAGAGGTTGATCACCTTGGACCATACCCACTCGAGGATCCATCGAGATCACTAATAGATCGTCCATACAAATGGATCCACGATCAAGGAGTTAAAACGAATCGCACTCGAGAATAATTCGACAAATAAATCTCCCCGAATAGAAAGAATTTATCGAAATTTTAATAAATTTAGACGTTCCTTGAGTACCTTCTGAATTTTCGTCATTCAAAGTTCAAATTTCTGCACTCGCAGAAAATTCTCGAACAATTTTCTCTTTCTTATTCTCGAACAATGATTCGTTATTGAGCAACCTTTACTTCTAGAACTAAGATTTAATACGAAACCGATCTCAAAGCAAATAGCGTTACGCAATCAAGGTAGAAGCCAAATACATTCGTCTAAGAGGTCGAGCCTGAGGGATTCACACAAGTAAGGCGTCAACATAAACACCAGTTCAAATATATGCAATCTTCAAGATAAATTGTTAACATCTTAGATTCTTGCAATAAACAGATGCTCTTTGAATCCGTACGAAGGTAAGAATATATGGATGCTATTTCAATTGATGTATCTATGCAGTTTAGATCTCATAAGCATAGAATTTGGAATGTTTGAATATTCGCAAGTTTTACAATTTAAACTTTAAATTGCTCAAAAAGTTTTACTGCTTTAAACTGCTCGAGAGCTTTAATCTTGATTATCTTAATTAACTTTGAAATGAACTCTTGTATCTTTTTTTTTTTCAGATATACGAGAAGAACTTGAAACTCGCAAAGTTGAAGGCTGCATCAGATTGGGACTTGGATTTCTCATTAGTGTCTCTAGACATCGCCTCGATTTGTTTGTTCGATTGCAATTATCCAAAACGTCAACAACCCATCCATTCACTTCATTTCGTCAAGGCTGATTAACCCGTTATATTCCAATCTACCATTCAATTCTAGCTTTATCGTTCACATCGTATTTATATTTGCAACAATATCTGAAGAACGTAGCTTTTGGACGTTAACGGGTTAAAGTTCAATCTATATGCAAAGTCGATAAATCCCGAGGCTCGGCCGTGTTTCAAAAAACAGAAAAACGACAAAAAACAGAGCTAAAATAAAGCCAGGAGGTAAGAAGGATAACGGTTGCTCCAAAAAGTGATGTTAAAACAAGCCCAAGTAATCGAAGGACTCGCGATATGATAAACGGCAGTCCGTCTTAACATCATCATTATCATCATTATCATCGTGTCATCGTCCTCGTCGTCATCGCCGTCCTCGTCATCGCCAGGCGATGACGAGATGCGACTTCGCAAATCGAGCCGAGAAGACGAGTCTTTATAATCTCTTTCTTTCTCTTCTTTTTTTTTTGGGGCGGTGAATGTGTAATTTATACAATGAGTATAGTGGTACGATGATTATGTATATATATATAATATTTATATATGCATATATAGCGGTGGACTATGTATGCATATCGGGCTCCACACATTCAAAAAGTCGTGACAAGACTCAGCAAACCACAAATTTCTGCAAATATCCAGAGATAAAGGTTAAACATGATTAAAAGTTCCTCGGAATCGTGTGTAAATAGTAAATAAGTAACGTTGGCGACCGGCCGCGTCGCGACGCCGCGAGACGTTCGGCCGCCCATTTCTTTCTCTAATCCTTTTAATTATCTAAACCGCGCCATGCGCCACGCACCGCCGCCATCGGGAGGCCAATTATCCTTCTGAACGCTTCCGCGTCAGTACGAGATGCGACGTCTTGGGGAGAGAAAAAATATATACACATATTTGAAATATCTGCAAAAAAAATGTATGCATGTATAAATCTGATTGAATCTTTTATTCTCCCTGTACTCTGCAACTTTGTTTCTCTGAGCATCTCTAGACTTTACCAAGGAAGTAATATTCTCGAGAAATATTCGTCAAAATATCTTTTTGAAAATTGATTTGTTTCAAATAAGTATTTAAAAAAATTTCTTCAATTACAAAGCTACCGAGTGTTCTTTTGAAAAAGCGAATAGGAAAATAATGTGGATTTTCTGTCCTCCGGACGTCGTACGCGCGATTGCGCTGGTGCTGCATAGACATGTTGTACTCTAACATAAATGTCAGCCCATACCAAAATTGTTTATGATATGATCAAAGGCTGATCGAAATAGCAGGGACGAGCGATCCAACGCAGCTTTTTTACACGATTTGAGATTACGCGATAGGTGGTGCAAACGCGATATTTTACTTTCAATATATATTTACAGACATTAATATTATCCGAATCAAATTTCGAAGAACTTGGCAGTATAAAAAAAATCTGGAAAATATCGATTACAATTATGAAACAAAAAAGTGACGAGGAGAATTTGAAAATGGCAGAATTTAAGAAAAATCAAAAGGGAGAAGATTTGAAGCTCTAAAATTCAAGGATTTAGATTCAGAGAAATAAATGCTAATAAGAACGAGAGCAGCTGGAACAACACAGATTATAATTTCCGACGATTCTTGGATTGATGATTAAATAAAATTGAATTATGGATTACGGAGAAAGATCAAAGCGTATGATAATCATCGCGTTAATCCTCTTTTTAACTCTGCGTTCCGTTTAGATGAAAATTCGGAAGACGGACCACCCTGACAATTCGTTTCCGCGCGTGTTCTAGACGCTAGTCCATCCGCACATCCGTGCAACCTCTGAGAAATAACAATTTAAGTGTCTATGTGTCACGGTGCAAACAATCATCGAATCAGTCACAACCGATTGTAATATTAATGCTAGTACGGCTTAATGGTAAAAGTGTCTATCGCTCTTTTCTTTCTCTCTGCCACACGCACGCACACTCTCTTGCTCTTTCACCTCTTCGATCGGTCCCAATGAGCAGTTCGACATTCATGTATTCAGGGCCAGGTATATTCTTTCTGATATTTCTCTTTTTCTTCAATTATCTCACAGTTGGCCCACATTAAACGACCGGCAAAGAACGTTCGATAATGCGTCCTTTTTTTTTGCCAGACAGTGATTCGTCGAAGTGCTTCCTGGACAACAGGACGTGTCCTCGAGACGAGCGGGGTCGCCGGAAGCAGGAACACGTTGGGAAACGCATGGACACGCGACTTCCAGTCCGCGAGAAGTGAAAACTTAAGAATCCGCGATACCAAGCATCTGTAACTCCGACGACATACGACAACGTGAAAGAGAAAAGTATCTTTCTTTAAAAAAAAAATCTATTTAAACACACGGTGAAAGTCGTCGACGGAAAACACAAGAGAGACATCCCTTCAAAGCTTTACGCGGGAAACAGATGCGAGGAACGACAGGAGAGTAAAATCTTCGCGTTTCCCAAAGTCCGTCCCCTCGCCCCCGACAACCCCTGGACCCTCGTCAGTGAGAACGCTCACGCATCGATCAGCGTATCAACGAATGCTATTTCGCTTAAGCTCACTATTAACAGTGTACACGATTAACAAGTCCTGCCGATCATGCGCATGCAGCGATCGCGTCGCCGGGAGACCTCGCCGCGATCAAGAAACCGGTGCACCGATCTGGAAACAGAAACGCGAGCAGAAACAAACGGAGATACAAACGACAATTCTTCGCGGTGGATCGAAAAACGTTAGAGAAAAAAAATTCGCACCGTCTGAGAAGCGAGCGAGTCTTCCCGGGACGCGACACCCGAGACAACTACGAAACTACGGTGATCACACAACAATACGACGATTCAAAAATGATGACACCAGGCCCGCCCGATCCTCCCCGGGATCGCTCGCCCGACTGGCGGGGAGGAGCGCCGATCTCGGGACGGGATCGAGCGTGGATGAGGTGACAAAATGTCCAAAAGCGAAGTCGTGAGAAACCGATTAAAACAGCATATCGAAAGGAAAAAAAACATGCACGATTATAAGAAACAACAACGGCGGGCAGCGCGATCGCCCCATCCTTTTAATTATTTCTTTTTTTTTTCTCTCTCTCTTTCTCCTATCC
>VBVQ01002626.1:0-23767 GCA_011636635.1 Tetramorium simillimum
AAATAGAATATATTTAACCTAAATGCTAATAATTTCTATTAATTAAGTTAAATGAACGATAGCTCTAACAGTCAAATTTTAATTGCAAATATTTATCATATATATATGTCAGTTATTATTAATATTAATTATAATTAATTAATAATAATTATTACTAATTAATATTAATTATTGATATTCTGACAAACTCGTAAAAAGAGAATTTCTTGTTTTACCTAAGTCGATTTAGCTTCTGCAAATAGATAGGACTATCAATTTATTCATCTTTAAATGATAAAGAATTCGACCGCCTCGGACCTGATGGTATTTAAAAAAATGTAACTGGGGTAAGGTTTTCCTGCTTGCAGCGTAGTTACGCGGTAAGCCGACTAAATTGAAGAAAAATGAGGCGGTTCTAGCGATTTCCGTCATCGTCGTAATTGCAATCGTTATAGCGTAACCAATCTCGGCCGGTCTTGCCAAGGAAGCTCCCGAGAGAATATGATTTATAATTATACGGTGATACATTGTTCGTGACGCAGATCGTTAAAGTAAATAACGCGACTTCTCCATAGGTTCATTCACCGACAACTGCGCAGCTGCATAACAAAGTTGATCGTGGCAGATAAAGCTTCGTTTCCATTCTTAAACGATTTCTTCTTCTATCCCTTTCGTTACTACTTATTGCTTTTTCCCTTAACATCCCTCCGATGTTTCACTGCGTATCCGATTATCCCCTCGAATCGCGGTATTGCTGCGATCGTTTACTGCCGGAAGAAAGTAATATCCTTTGAAAATGATTTATATAGAAATGCGCGAATGTATCTACTTCTTGTAGGTACTTAATGAGTTTGTAGGAACTTAATAAGGGATTCAGCGTTTTACAAAGGTGGATTAAATTTTTTACGAAATCATATACAATTGCGGATATTTATTGATCCAAATGTTGGATTATATATATATTGAAGCATATATTTTTTTGTCTGATTAAATTTTGACATTAACCGGAATACCTTTTAAAAGTGCATGTTTTGAAACCAACATCATTTTACCGAGCTCAGATTTTGATCTTACAGATACAGGATATTGACGTTATTATATCTACAAATTATCGTTGCTCCATCATTGTTATAGCCATATTAGGGCATCGTCACACTTCCGTAAAATTCTATTTTTATTCCTAAAGTGCCTGTAATTATACGGGTTCGACTAACTTTTATATTCATAAAAGTTATTATAAGTTATATTATAAGAATTGCTACCACATGTTTATTAGTCGCTAAACTGACCACGAAATTATTATGAAATTTTGTTGAGTAACTTTCTGAGAATAATTAATTATATAATATTAATATTACATATATAATATTATATAGTATATATTATATAATATTAATAATATAAGAGATATATCATTTCCATTATGGATTAGTTGGGTTTCCGATAGTGTAAAGCAATTGCTAATCAATAATCGATTGCAAGATGAACTACTGCTTCTGAATGCCATATTGTTCTATAGATACATACGTGTTTACATGTATATCTTTTCACAAACATATATATGTATCTATACTTAACGTAATATAGTACAATCGATATTTGATCAGTGATAAACACTCTCGTAATATGCGTTTGCGTTTCATAATTATTACTATATGTTGATCTCGCACTAATAAATTATCTAAATGGTGGAATGTAACAGTTGTATCAACAGCAACATTCAGTATGCATCCAAATGCATCTATTTGTGTTAGGAATTATCTCGTTTCCCGCAATTTTAGATTGATTAATGGAAGTCTGTCAAAATGAATATATTGCAGAAATCGTTTTAAGACGCCACAATCTGACGCATTACTGTTATCGATTAATCTGGACATATTTGTTGAAAAAGTCGCGGTATCGAAGTGATTCGATTCCGCGTACAGACCCGTCGTTACAAGCCGCAAAATTCGAGAAGGACATTTGCAGGGACATGTCGCGCGCATGCATATATGCATATGCGGAATGCGTATATATGTATGGGTATACATGAGGGCAAATGTATCAAGCAAGAACGTATAGTTCTCTATCCCTCAGCACACGATTTGCAGCTTGCGTTTGCACGTCATAACTTCGGCTACGTTAGCCACGGAGTTTGTACGCGCTGTTAGCTCCATTTAAGATAGAAATTTCCGCCGAATGGGACTACGGATTGAGATTCGGGTTGTGCAGCTCAAAAGGCGAGAAGGATGATATGTCAAAGAAGAGCGTGCCCGATGAGAAGAGAGAGAGAGAGAGAGAAACGCGTAGCGACACGAGCGAACTTTCGGTGACTACGTTAAGGGAATATCCGATATTTCGCCTTGCTCACCCGTGGAGGTCTAATTCCTATCACCGTCTATACTCCAGAACCAGTATGAGGTAATAGACATAATAAGCTGCACGGAGTGTACAAAGAGAAGTAGGGTCGGCAGGAGCGCGAGGTATGCCAGTTATGAAGATGATGAATGGTACACTGCAAAGTAGAGGCGACTCTCGTCGACAAGCATTCCCATACGCGTTTGAAAAAGGCATTTCTTCTCATTTCTTAAATGATATTACGCGATATTGCATGCCCGATGAATGTTGAATAAAATAATTCTTATTCTCACTTGTCATTATGATTCATTTATAATCAACAGGCCGTTAACGATTCCCATCATAGTAATATACTTAATTAAATGAATCTTCCATTATATTCGACCAATGTGCAAGGCTCATTAATTAAACCCATTATACATTAATTCAATATTTAAATATAAATTGAATTGAGTTTCGAACCGAAATGTAATTCTGACCATAATTATATTAATATGAGAATACTAATAGAGAGAGAGAGAGAGAGGGGGGGGGGGAGAGAGAGATTATCTCAAGGAAAAGTAGTAATCGAATAAATTTTAGTATTTTTATATATCTCATATTTTGCCACTATAATTAGAATTTTAGTGAGAGAGTGATAATATTGCGGGGCAAAAATAAAATAATTTTAAGAAAACGCTTTATTATTAAAAATTTTAATTTAGCCAAGAACATTACACACAAGTTTAATCTGAATTAAATTTTAATATGTGCAGCTTAAACGTATTTTTCTTCTTTTCTTAAACAAATCGTTTTTTATCAAAGCTGAATAACAAAATATTACTTACGAAGGTTGTAAACATGTAGTGGTATCTGTAGTCGTTCATTTGTAGTTGCAATATCTGTAACAAATTAAAAAGAAAATTATATTTAGAAGATTTCATAGTTGTGACATCAATTATGCTTAGTCGTACAATTAATATTAGGTATATCACGAAAATCGTTGAAGTAAGTTTTAAATTGTCATTTTACTCCGAATGTCGACTCGATGTATCAATATTTTGATATGGTTTTACAATGGCTCACACCTTAGGTATAGACGCCTACATATGCTTTATGTACATTCCACGTTATCCTGCATATATTGCAGTATGAACATTTGCAAGACAAATATTATATCATCTATGGTTATTCCACTACCAAGGATATTGATATTGCACCCTTTGTAGTCCGATATAATTCGTCGTTTTTCATTCTCTGCGGTAAGGCCACGGCCATATGTATATAGATCGATCGAGCTGAGATGGAAGCGAGTCAGATAAAAGAGGTCTTGCGCGGATCTTGGAAAAACCTCTTCGTGAAAAGGAGAAGCGGGCGGGACGAAACGGGCGTGCGAGGTTAAAAGGATATACGAGAACCGTTGCATGAAAGCATGGACGGTTTTTGATTACTCGACCGGTCGAGGGTTATCCTTGGAAATTCTCGAGGGACGCAACATGCAAATAACGGACTACTTGGTTCGACCGTATCTGAAGCAAGATTGCTTCCCGCAGTGCCACTGACAAGGTGGGAAACGAACGAAATCTAATCTCTCTCGCTTCCAATGTATTTGACAGTCTTAATCTTCAGATCGCGAACGAGTTTTTCCGCGTTTCCCAAACTTGACTACTTCTCTATAATTGTTTTATTTTTTGTCTTACATTTTGTTTTACATCTATCACTGTAATAACAATTGTCTCTTCGTTTATAATAGCAATTATTTATCACATATGTAAAATTGTTCGCGTTTATGTATGTACATTGCTAATAATGGGCTGGTTATAATTTATCGCAACACATTTATTTCTAACATTCTATATCTTTTACGTCAACAGTAAACGAAAATTTAAATGAGAATGGCATATAATTACATTACATATATTATGTAGGACGTACAACCAAACGTAGTAATTTTATGTTGCGTAATTTATTGCAAATTAAACACTGAATAATTTATCGTGTTCTTTGCATGGCATATACATAAATTATGGCAAACCACGATTTTTCTCATCGTATCAGTATATTCTAAGTCATAACAAATGAAATTTCACTGTTTTTAGCGACATTATCTACATAACTGAGAAACGAGTCGATAACGCGTGTTTCAATGGTGAACAATCGAGGCGTATATTTCCGGCACGTTGATCACCCGCCCGATTATGCAAATTTTTCTATTTGTTGGCTGCGCACGCAACGTTTCCAAAAGTGTCGAGAATTGTGAAAAAACATCGAGTGCTTTTATCATTTCAAGCGAGCCCAAAAATAACATGCGATTTTCATGAGTTATTTCACCATTTGTTTCGTTACCACTGACAATTTGTGCAATTTAATTTCACGATTTGCTGATTTTGCGTCTGTTCGCAAATAGGTGGTTAAATATTGTGAATTGTGTCTCACGAGTGTCCACGAATATGATAATTTATATAATTTAAAAAATTGTCATGATATTGAATATAATACAAATATATAATAAATAACTTATGCAGTATAATATATTATTATAAAGAGACATTAAATGCGTACATTAAAATCATTTTTAAATGTAATAAAACTTCCGCTTTAGCAAGAATTGATGTATGCATCATTTATTTTTATTTATTACTTGCAAGGCATTTAAAAATAATTTATTAAATATTTCAGTGAACTATTAGACATTTTCTTGTTATCGTTAATTCTAATTACCATCGCGATCGCAAAGCATTTTCTATATAATTCAAATACTGCTAAAAAAATTTCTGAAAGTCGCTCTATCCATTGTTAGATAATCCAATGAATAATTTAAATACTTTTGAAATTCAAATTTGTTTTGCTTGGTGAACTGTGCGTATTGTAAAGCCCTTTAAGATATACTAAGAGCATGTTTTTAGATATCTTTCTTTCAGTATTTCGATTCGAATCGAGAGCAAAAAGGTAACAAGAAGTGTTGCTTCGGAAAGAAAAACTGCAATGCGCAGTCGCCATTAATCCTAATTGTAAGAGTCCTTTTAATCTCCGAGTACCGAGTCCCTTTACATGATTCCGGAAAGTTATTTACGAGCTGTGATGCGTCCCGCACGTGTACAGATCTCTACCTGCTCTCTTTTTTTTTTCATTTCATCCGGTAAACAACATGTTTTCTGGACTGTACGGCTAGTCAGACTCCGTAGATAGGTTGCTTTTCCTATATGCATCGTTCAATGCGATTCTAATGATTTCAAAGATATCTAAGAGAAATTTTGGATACGGATATTAAGATAAAAAATCCCGCACGAGAGAAAATGATTATTTATAATCCATATATATTTAAATGATTTGCATTATATGATTTATATCCGGTGTATCGATCAGCAGTTTTTTCCTGATTTTTTCAAATAAGTGTTAACAATTCGTGAAAAAAGGAAAGGGATTTCTTCCGTCGATAGAGTTTTAATATTTTTTCTTTTGTAAAATAAGTTTGAAGAAACATGTTTTGTTAGCACACATTAGTTCTATTCATTTCAAATGCACTTTTTGATATTTTTCGTACTTATCAGATAAATAGATGTTTTTGTGAGGAAAAAAGAAAATTGAAAAAGTTATAAAATGAACATACTTAGAAAACAAGTTGAAATAATAGATATCTAGTAATAGTAGAAATTTTAAATTTGATATTTGATAAAAATAAAAAATAATCAAATTCTTAAATAATGGCACTAATAAATTTCGATGATTCACGTTTGCATGGTCTGTTGCTCTTTTACAATACTTCGTACTTTATTGAAAAAAATATGTGATATCTATTCGAATATACTTCAACTTGTCAGATTTATCATGCGAGAGATGAAGTGGGGCAAAAAAATATGGAGGGTCGTGTACTGTATTCGAAATGTCGTATTAACATGGTAAAAAAACGATTAATATATAAACAAATGATAATTGTAGAAATTTTTGGCGTATAAAAGATATCGATGCTTAAATGTTCATTTCGTGAAACATTGTCAAATGCCGAATAGTTTAGGGCTCACCGCTCGAAAGAATTGCTGCATGTGCGCTGGATCTGTGTCGACAATCAGCTTGAAGATCTCTTTGTGTCTGATCTCCCGCAGAACCTGTCTGTAGGATGTAGGGCCTGCCTGACGAATGTACATTTCAGTTCTCACGGATGGCGGGGATTTCACGAGGTCCTGTAGCTTGAACAGCCCTGTAAAATAGAAGAGAGATATTTTTTTCATTGCACGATGGCAAATTGGCACGAAACCGAGTTTCATCATTGCATGCTTGTTTTTTTTTTAATTCTTTCTCGTATAAAGCATTCAAAATTATATCGTGTCAACAAGGTATTTCGAGTTGATTGATGTTGCTATCGATTCTCACTTGTCCCAAATATAAATTATAAATTTCTTTTATCTCGTATCGCTTTTAGATCATTTATTTATTAAAAAAAACTTTTTTATTAATTAGAATAATGAAACATTTTAATTATTTCTAAAATCGATATTATTTTCTTTTGTTCGTTAGTAATTTTAACAATATAGAGATAATAGGTTGTTATTCTCAAATTTATTATATATACTGTTAACGAGATGTGAATGGAATAATGCGAAACAATAGTATAATTATTCGAGAAAATGTTCTTCGCAAAGCGTGATAAATAAAATAATAAATTTTCTAGAATGAAGGAATCCTCCACATTCTATCTCTCGTATATTGTATCTCTCATATATCTGGTCAACAACTCCATTCTTATGGAAATGATACGGATTATTTTTATATTCGGGTTCAGACGTAACATAAGAATGACAAATAGTTTCTTGTATGACGAGCTGTAAAACAAGCTCCTCGTTTGCCGGCTGTAGCGAAACAACAATGTGGGAAGAGAAAGTTGTTAATTTGATTTACAGGGAGATTTGTAACTAAACTATCAAAAGCGTGGTAGCGAACTTTTCATAACTACTTTTATAGCATTAACAGGATTTGCAGGAATGTAGCTAAGAAGACATCACGACTTTCACAGTTTACTTCCATCCGATTGTTCTTCGATTGCTTTTTCAGTTGCATTGTCGACTCGAGATTTCTGTCGCGTGCACGGAATTCATTATGTACGTATGTGGCTACGTTCGCTGTATTCATTCTCTTACGCCAAATTTACTGACGTCGGTTAACATTAATCGCTGTTTGATTGATTTTTGTTCTTTTCTTACATCTTTAATTATAGAAAAAAAAATTAAAAATAAGTATAATGTTTGAATAACTTAATTTGTAAAATACTTCGATTGATTATAATAATTTATGACTTTATAAAAAAATTAAGTAGAACGAGAAAAATATTATTGTCGACTTAATGCATTCGGCACATTAGACGCTTTCAATTTCCAAGCAGAGAGTCTTCTTCTGACTTTACTTAGGGATACAAATCTGATAAAGTTGCAAGATTCTCGGTGCAATTTCACTTTTCCGTATTTCTGAAAGAGACTTCTTGGACACCCAGATAGGTACTGCCAACTTTGAGCTCGCTAATTACTTCCCTGTAATGATCGTGACGAATAGAGCAATGGCAAGAAGAGGATCGATAAGCAGCTAAAAGACGACGGAAGGGAAGCGGAAGAAGATAAATTTTCTGGCACGTTAACGAGCATAGCCTGTAGGGGACTGGCACTTTGTGAAAAATGTAAAAATAAAAAATGGTAAACTTCACTTTCAGGACAAATCGTGTAATTACAGCCGCGTGCATACTTCTTCTCCGCGTGTATACAAGATGCTCTTAGAACTCAAGAACTTAATTTCAATGACAGTTTCTTTGATTAAGCGTTGGCGCGTTGAATTTTCTGATACAGAACCAGAATCTCTTGCAATTTTCTAACATTAACAATTTGTTTATTATAAGAGATTGAAAGTAAAATAAGTTTTACAAATTTTTCAAATACAGTTAAATCATTATTTACGTGTAGTTTATGTTTAATTAAAATTTATTAAATTAAATTTATGCAAATAATTTAGAGTAAGAGAGCGGAAATATCTCAGATAATAAAATGTTACAATGAAGGCCGAGATTCTTCTAGAATATATGGAAGCGCCACAAGCATCATACTCAACTAGGAGATGTGAGAAAGGGAAAGTAGGAAAATTGCGCAGGGTAGTTTAGTTTACTAAATTAACTAGAGTAGATAACAGTAGCTACATACAGTGTTATATCTGGGAATTTATGACGGCATCGCACGATATAGAGAGAAAAGGCGGGAAAGAATTCAGGAAAAATGTATACTAGTCTTGTTCCCTCATCCTATCATTTTGACGATAACGTTTATGTGCGAGATCTCTTGACCTCGTTGAAGTCACAAATTCAACGTCTCACACATACATGTACAATACAGATAGTATAAAATGCTTATTTTTGTAAATCCTCAAAATATTACCGTGAAAGGATACACTTTGATTACATATACTCCTATTATTATTGAAGATTCAAAGCTATGAATTATTTAAATTGGTCAGAAAATGAACAGAAACTTTTAATAAGCAATTAACAAATCCGTAAAATGTATAATCTTGTCGAAAAATTTTGAAAAATTATTAGAAACAATTGAAGTTTTTTCATAGCAATATTGAATACAATTTGATTCAACAAACGTTAAACTTTTATTATGAAATAGTAAATACAAGTCAAAACACGCGCAGCTGTGGCCATTATTCGCTCTAAGTGATAATTAATTATTGGAAATTAAAAGTAACTTTAACTTCAATATATCGTGCTATTCTACATTTGTGCCTCAAAATCACGCACATTGGCACGAGTGTAGCGTTGCTACGTTAAACCATTCATTATTATTTTACGCCGAAAAACGAAACTTTTCACACTCGGTAAAGTTTTAACGAACTGCGAAACTAGGCGTTTCTCCGGCTATGAATAACTAAATGACAACGAGTGAAACAGAGGGCTTGCCAAATTTGTAAAGTGCTCGAGAGATATATTCAAAATTTCGTAGCGATTCTCATTAGATTCGAAGCTCGTTAATTAAACTTATAAAATTACAATTATGATTCGTATTCGAAAATTTATAAATCACTACGTGCACTGAAACTGCAAATCGAGTCATTTCCGATTGACGTCGACACTGCTTAACATTTAATGGGATTTAAGTGAGCGACTATCTTTGCATGTTGAAGCTTCAACGAACTTCGTGAGACTCGGATTTTCTCGACTGATGAATATTTAGGCGATACCGGGCCGTGGGGATGTTACATTTCTCCGAGCGAGCTATAGTCGAAACGCTTTCGACGCGCGTCGCTTTTACGACGGGGAATTTTGAAACGCCTTGTCTCTCCCCGTCGTGGATTTATAGCGGGCTGTAGACATTGAGGGGGTTTGCGCAAAAAAGCGCACTCTTTCCGTTTCCTCTCGTTTTATCGCTAACGGTAACGTTCTACTTCGTGCTCCTGTTATACGGCACGTTACATTGTCCAATCAAGAGCGGCAATTTAGGGAAGATAAGGTCGGAGACCTCCCACTTTTTCCCTCACGAGATGAGGAAAAGGACTTCGTTTCACAAATGTATATGGTAGGTTCACGATATCCATTATTATATCCCTTGAAATATATGTTGAGAATGAGACACAAAATAGTTGCCTTTTTCAAATTGTATCTCGCGATATATCTATCTAAATGAAATGAAATTTGAAAATTTTATTTACTTAAACACAATAACAATAAAATAAATTTTGGCTCTTTAGACAAATCAATAAATTGCCCGCGATTAATGGTAAGAAATTTCATTTATGATTTTTAGATTCTGATAATACAAATCCTGATATTTTAAATAATTATTTTACTACGACGAACGTACCACGGTCTTTTTTCCATTAAAGCGAATAAATGCAAATACTTCCTCTCCGGATTGACGAATATAGATGGAAGAGATGCGGGCGAACTCATATATTTTCTTTGTACGGACGGCGATAGTTAAAATATACTAATGCGATTCGGAAAGAATGGAAATGGCGACTTCGGCGTGGATATTATACGTCAACGCCGCGTCGGAATTTCGATGAGCCGCCACGCGGATGGTGCCAGCCCGTCGCGGAATGGAAATAGGCGCCAAGAGGAAGCACGGAGGCCGCGATCAGGGGGATTAAGTTGGCGGCAAAAAGTTGCGAGAGAGCGACAGAGAGCAATCTCGTGAGCGGCCGTCGCGAATTTACGTCGTCGTACGTAAACGTGTGCGTTACTTCCGCGTGCGAGTGACAGGCCGACATTTTGGACGACGGCGGGACTCCACTTCCGGTGCCTGATTCCGACGTTCTATTTGCATAGAGACGCATCGCCGACGCTACGGAGAAACCAGAAATAAAATAAAATAAAATAAAATACGTCTGCGTAATGAACGCGTCGACGGTGCTAACGAGATCGCCTCTTTCGCATATAGGTATCCGTATCCATAGAATAGCTTCCACGTTGTTGCTGTTATACGACGCCCGCTGGTCACGGTGAAATGAGTTCCGTGCGGTCGGGAAATCTTTCAGCTCGGATGTCGTGTTAGCATTGTTCGTGCTCACGATCCATCGCACATCGCATTTCGTTAAAACCATTCTTACTGTCTTCGGAGAAATATGTAATGGTTTAATCCCGCGACATGCGAATTAGCCGAACGAAGTCGATTGCTGCACGATAAATTTAACATTAAATTGAAAATAAAATTGAAAAATGCAGATGTTAACATCGCGAACATAAATTCTTGCAAAAATATTCTTGCTAAGATATTGAACGTACGTGAGTTTATGCGAATTCGATAAATTATCGTGACAGTTTCTCGAACGTACATTATTGTTCTCCACTTACCATAATCTTCTTCGTAGATAATAGCCACTCTAGTCCAGTTTAGAAAGGAAATAAGATCCTTGAATGCTTTGTTAAGATGATCTTGTGCGGGATATAAGTTAATGCTGAACTCTTTGAAAGTGGGCTCGAAATCGACCCGTGCTTCGAGGTGTGGGACGTCCAATGCTTCACATATACTTTGTATATGAGCGCCTAAAAGTGGATCAGACGGCCCAAAGATGCCTTGTACTGATCTGGATAATTGCTTGCAAGCTGCAATAAAAATTAAATATGCAATTTAATACTTTTATATTAATGTAATACTTTTAACATTAAATTATTATTATATAACATCTTTTTTTTTATAAATTTTGCTCATAAAAGTTTAATTGTATATGCGTAATTTTATTCAGAGTTCAAAACTTGTGCAAACCATTTCGATGGTTTTCTTATCAAATATTAAACGCGCATATTTTTTATAAATTTATACATTTCAAAATTCGCTAATGGATGTAAAATTGTTCTTGAAAATATTTTTTGGCGTATTAAAAATAAGTACGATAATATAGTACCATAAGATGAGCGAGGAAAATGTCAATGGGGGCATGAGGGCGTGCTAAAACGGAGATTGGAGAATGGAGACTGGCTCTGACATATCAATTTCATATTTCTAGATGAAGCGCACTTGGAAGCCTTGTATCAGCGAAATCTGCGGTAAATTGACGACAGACTCTTTTGATGCTTGCTACTATTCTCTCATAATCTTACATAATAGATTGCTACTTCAAAACAGTTTAGAATATTTTAAAAAAGTAGATAATATATTCTGTATAATATAATAAGACGTTCTCTTTATCAAATTCGCTGAAAAGCAATGATATATAAATTTTAATTATTTATAAAAATATATAAGAGAATTTTTTGCATCAATTTTGCTATAATTTTTTTTGTAAATTTCAATTTTCCGAGAAATTTAAATATATGTTACTCAATACAATACAGTACAATATATTATTCAAATGAAAAAATTTTTCCTGCTCCATTTATTGCATGTTTTATTGATTTTCTACTTTTGTAGAGATATGATTATTAAGGTCAGCAATTTAGATAAACAGTAATTTTAAATGAAATTGAAAATCATCAGAAAATACAATATGTAGATAAAAACAGAAAACAATATATTGGTTATCCGTAATTAATACGTTAATAAATAAAGTTGATAATAACTCATTACTTACTTACGTCATTCGTCTATTTATTTTAAAAATTAAAGTATCAATATCGTAATGAAAACAGATTAATGAAGCCAGTGCGAAAGAATTGAATGCAGAAGCAAGATTGAATAATATTTTTGAAATATATTGGTCAACATGCGATATTGGATAACTTTATCGGAAATAAACGCAATATACGATTTACGATCTTTTGATATACGTATTCTCCTGAGCAGATGGGGAATTGATACATTCCTTTAACGGCTCAGTTTTCTTATCCATTATCCTTGAAGGAAAAGCCGTCTAGACCATGGCTTTATTTTTCCTCACATCGCAAATTATTCCTGGCACGCTTCTAAGGAAGAGTTGAATTGAAGGATGGACATGTTCGATTTTGGTAGTGCTACTACTATTTCTAAGTATTCTCGTTGGCTCAGTTTTATCTTGCATTATTCACAATTGTTTCTTTGTTTTCATTGTGAAAATTATGGCCCACGGCTGCACTAAATTTCACTGTATTGCATCATATTACCGATTGTTTTCACGAAATCAACTTTTTTATTTATGTAATTTTTGTCTAGTAGATTATTTATTCGATGATATTCTTGATGATTACAGTATCTTATAATATCTTGTATTCTGTTTTATGATTATAATTTATTGTTAAAAATATCAGCTATTAGAACAAATTCATCAAAGAAAAAAAAAGTTCAAGAAAATAATAATGGGATGAAATAATTCTTGCAGTAGCGTCGTATTTCTCAGATAAAATAGATTCTCGGTTTCCTCTGCTCAAAGGAATAGATCCAGTAAATGTAATGAAATACTTTGACGTAAGATATTAACGATTTTGATTAAATATTTTCAATCGTTTTCTTATATAGAAGAAAAGATCTGCCGTAGCTTTATCGTTCAGAAATACGTTGATGATCATTTTATTTAATTTACTTTTGCTCTTTTTTTGCATTCTGTTGGTTTGCTTTTGATGCAGAGATTGTTTAAGACGATTATTCAGTAGGAATATTTCTTGTGCGCTCGCTTAACTCGAGGTTGCCGTTATTTCGCTCCAAAACATGATATTTCTGTAATCTTGTTCACCTGATTAAATTACTCGGATAATTTGTAAAAAGACGCAAACATATAATGTGCCATTTCGTGGAATGCCCCTCTCATTTTAGCCACTGAAATTTTTCATTGCGCTACTCCGTCGTTGATTAAGTCAAACGAGAGTAAATAAGAATTGTCACCTCGTTACGATATCGCAGTTTCGTTTAACGAACCGACGCTTATCCGTTTTGTGGTAATGAGTGCAGCAGTTTCCGCACAAAGAACCACGCTGGTGCTTCCTCGTGACTTTTACGAACTCAATATAATGCACTCAATATAATGACCTCCTACAATTTCACGAATTATTGCAATTAAGGTGATAATATTGCTATATACAGTCTTTAAGATACGCTCTTCCTAATTGCTGTAGAAGCTTCATCAAATCAATAATTACTTTAAACGATTAGCTTTATCTAAAGTTAATGAAACAGAAAGCAAATTTTCGTATTCTTGAATTATTTGAAATAAAGAATATAAATGTTTCTGGATGAAAAAGAAATTTAATTATATCTCAACGCTAATTTTTTTCACGTAATAGAACGGAGAGTTGTTTTTTTTTCATTTTATTATAGTATAATATAATTACAGATTTGGAAGTTTTGTATAAACCAAATTCTTCATATGCTCTTTTTTGCTGGTAGAAAGTTTAATCTTGATTTTAAAAATTTTCCACATATGAAATACAAAAATGTAATTAATGCCACGTAATTACGATGAACTTTGCGGTGATCAACATTGTAACACAGTTAAAGGATAGTCCGATAAACATTCTATCTCGTTAGTTCCGCCGTTAAAAATTACATAAGCAACTGCTCGCGAAGCTTTCTCATATGAGATATGACAGTTGGAGTTATCAATGGATTAGACTGACTGACAATGACGAGCTATAAATCTCTTTAAAAAGCCATCGCGAAGTCGTTAGGGGAATGAAAGAGAGAGGCGGACAGATGGGATGAGGTTGTCTATTAGGATTACGAGCGCAATGTGCGAACGGAGTTTCTCCGTAGACACTGAAAAATAAAATCCAGCGAAATAATCGCTTCGTCATTTGGTTAGCTGCACGCCATTTCTGGCTGTAGTTCTCGTAAACGGAACCTCCCATTAAAGTGTTCCGCCTCAGTGGTCTGGGTCGCTGCTCCTTAAAGTTATCCAATCAATTTCCCAGGTTTAAGTCTCTTCCGATTTCTATCTCCCTTTGTTTTCTACTTTTGCAGTGATCTAAGTAAAATTACACCTACGATATAAAACTTGAAAGAGAATTTGTGCAAAGTTTTATTTCTATAGGTGTTTGGGAGGTGATAATACTTTTTTTTAGCATAACGGGAAATTAATAAAGAACTGTATACTTTTTATCGTCTATTAACTTATTTTCTTTCTTAGAAATGAAACAAAATTTATTCCGTGTATCCGTGATATTAGAAAGAAGAAAGGTCCTCTCAACATAGCAGAGAAAGTATGAACTTTTATTTTAAAACTTCTTGTTATTAATTATTTGTGCGCGTCTATTTTATATTTTTAATAACTTATAATTATATAAAAGTGAATTGAATTTTATTAAATGTTGTCCTTTCATTTTTCTGCACTTTTTCAATATTAAATACTTGATGATTGATTTTCTAATTAAATCTTTATTGAAACAAAGTAAATAAAATATTTTTTAATTTAAAATAACAAGTAGTTTAATTAAAGTGTAATAATAAAAAAATATATGTAGGTATATATATTATTTTTATATATTTATTATATATTATATATAAAAGATTCATTTAATTATGTTTGATACATTGTATCTTAGATTCGCGAGCTCCAGAGAAAGAAAATAAACAGTTTGTCTCATCTTTATTATTTCAACGGATATAATAGCAATATTGCGCTCTTCTGTAATTGTCTTAACAATCGACCCGCATATGCTTCATTTTGCTGACGGTAAGATGTCACAATACTTTGTAATCCGTACTAGATGCTCTCAGAAATTCATAGAAGATTTTCTCGAGTTGAGTGTTTCGCCGCGAATCCAATTTCCCATCGAGGCTTTGTTCCTCGTTCTTCGTCCCGAAGAGCCCCGACATAACAGTCCGGAAAATAAAGAATCTTACGTAACAATTTTCTAAAGAATTACAGAAGTGAGAGAGAGAGAGAGAGAGAGAGAGAGAGAGAAAGAGAAAGAGAGAGAAAAGCCCTCGCTGGTTTTCTAAAATGCAACTTCTCTATATTTAATGAAAGCTCTCTCTCGTTCAATAAGACCGACTACACGAGGAGAACCTTCCACAATATTTTACGATGTTAATATTCCGTAGGATAAAAAGAGCAGGATTTCTTTTTCTAAGAAAGTATGTTTTTTCAGTTGTCAAATATATTGAGGAAAAATGGCGTTTTAATTCTTCTATTCGGACCTCATGATGCATAAATATCCGATCCTCGGTAGGAGATTCGGTCTCACGGTAGGGCAGAGTGGAGTTCCAATCCATTTATAAATTTTCACATGAAGAAATCTAGGCCGTGGACACATTAGTGAAGATAACGGCGCTGGCATCAACCGTGATTACTTTCAGGTGAAACGCATCACGGTATATTAGGCGCGAGCCAACCGAATTCGCGCATACGCAACATTAAACTTGCGCAGAGATTCCAGAAATGAGAGAAAATGTATACAGGCACCTATCCTGGACGGCATATACACGAGATTTATCACAGGGTGAGCCAGTTTACAAAAGAAAAGTTGGGAAAGTTGCGCCATTCGACACGGTTCAACCCCATCCGTGAAAAAGGAAACGCAGTAGCGAAAATGGCTGAAAGGGAAGCAGAGTAATCTTTCCAACCGTGGATATCATTTTAAGTGCGTGTGGGAGGGAAAAAAAGACTTTTGTTATGTATAATAAGATTCTCTAAGCATATTTACGGCCGAATACTTTCCCCTTGAGAAAACTTAAGAGGGGTGAATGGCCATTTGTTCCTTTGGTTTAAAAAAGTGGTTTAAAAAAAGAGCTGACAGAAATATATATTTTTATTTGTATATTATTCCAATGTATATTTGACTTATTCATAAAAAACGCACGAATTACTTCCTTAGAAGATGAAAATTCTATTTATACATCTTCATTTATTATGGATTTTCATTATGGATTTTGTTTAGCTTGTTGTTGTAGCTATTCATTGTTCTGTTCTGTAAAAAAGGGGGATGAAAGAGCTCTTGAGATATGTGTATGTATTTTAGTAAACTTAGAATTTACGGCATAAACACGGATTCGCCGTGACCTCTTTTATCTCGTTCCTTTAATGAGTTAAGAATCTTCGCCATGCTTCAAGAAGAAAATTTTATACTTCCTGGATAGTTACATGATTTAGTGCATGGATTTAATCATTATACTATATTTACACGATTCATGTATATAAGAGCGGCTTTCCAGCTTACATAGAATCTTCTTTACATAAAGAAGAAATTTTGCCTTACTGAACACCGATTGTGCACCGCGTCAATCATACTGAAATATCTAACTCTTATTAAATCATGACCGTTTTTATTTTTTTCAAACAACAAAACGGCTTCTTTATGATAAGTTTACGAAACATTTTGAGAATCGCTGAGATAAACCAAACAAGTGATATCTCTACTTCGCGGTGTAGAATTTTGTAAGAAAACACATTTCGAAGAGACATTGCTCCGTGGCGAATTCATAACCGGTCGAGCTCATTGCGCTGAGATTTATCCGCCGCGCCCGCGATCGCGCGAGAAACATTGTTATGGTTTCAGCTCTCGGAGTCGATCCGGTTTCGTGTTATTTTACATAAATCTAAAGCTACATCATGTCGCGTGCGACGTCCTCGCGCTGTAATTCACGCTATAGTCGGCCCCTAACTGAATTGCTTTCGCTAGGCTTCCTGCCAACTTTTAAGCTCGCGTGTCAAAAGCGCTCCACTGACAGGAGATTCACGTCACGCTCTAACCGCCAGTCTTTTGATCATATTAAAATGGGGATTAAATTAATTAATTAGCTAATTTTACCTGATATTACGTCACTATTCACGATCGTCAGTTGACACATGCTGGTAAAGTTAATTTATGTTTTACATCACATAAATTGCATGGACTAACACATTTTGATCTCTCCGTACTTAATGCTATACATGAAACATAAATTCAGGTTATATTCTAAATCAATTGTCACTTCTAAAAATATCATTTGAAAGTTGATGAATAGCATGCTCTGTATTCGGTAAATTATAGAATAATTATATTACTTATATAAACTCGTAAAGTTAATTAAAAACACATGCAAATTTTACAAAGTAGCAAAAGAAGCAAATTTTTTACGCAACAATTAGAATAACTAATATCAATCGAAATCTAATTCCCTGATGTCTCTTTATTCGTATTTCTGATTTTTATCTCATAAAAGTGTGGTTTTAATTTTCAACTTGATTGTTCTTTCCAAATAATTTACCTTCATATTTCCAAATGTACAGTTGATGAATAAGCGACGCAAAGCAATCGTTTAAAAAGGAGCATAACTTTTTTTTAGAGCGGATATGACGCAGTGAATTCATGCCAGAATATCAATCATAGACTTTCATATGTACAGGATATCTCGGATCATTCATACTTTCCTTTAACGCTTAAATTTCTTTAGTAACTGAAAACTGTGAACGAGAAGCATATCTAATAATAAAACTAGAAATTTTATTTTAATGCGTCTAAATATAAATCTGAATATTAATTTTTAATATTTAGATATGTGCACATATTTTTAATCGAATTAATGAAATTATCCAATATATCGATACTTCTAAATGCAATTGATGTCTTACTAATCAATTAGTATCGTGGAAAAGAGATAGTAATGCTTCGAGAATTTCGAATATCGATTTAACACGCTCTTTTTAAGAGTGAAATAAAATGAACCATTAAAGAATAAGCGTAAAAAGACTAATATTGTAAAGCTGTTAAAATTAATAATGTTGCAACTATTAATTATATTAATTATAAGTTGGCCACGTTATCAGTCATTGTCACCGCCTTCTAAATTACCGCTGTCATGTTTGCCTCTTATGAACAACAATTTAACATTATAATAAATTAACTCCTGTCATTCTACCTAATTGTCACTTACTTTCTAACGACTACGATTTTATTTTACTTGTTTTACAATAATTTTTAACCCTTACTGACAATGATGTATTACAGTGTACCTATTTAAGCGTATACTATTAATAATATTGGATTTTCTCCTTTACTGAATTTACTTAAAAAATATAAACGTTCGAAAGCACTCAGTTTTTATTAGATAACGAATTTGTTCAATATTGTGATGCATCGATATGCTTTTGTATAAAGATTATACTTCAGTTGACGAAATATTGCTCTCGAGGAAGAAGTAACAGATGATTATCTATTTAAATAATATTTAATCTTCTCAGAATATAATTCATTACTTTTAATTACAATCTATATTAATTATTTGCCTACCTTTCTTCGACGTGCGGAACGAATCGTCTTTAGGCACATATTGGATATCGTAAACCAATGTCGTATTCGCCAATAGGGTCTTATCTTTGTTGATTTTATAAATGGCATATTTAAATGCCAACTCCGATGGGCTGTCCTTCTGATCCTCGGTGAAGATCGCACCTGCAACAATATAAATATGTTCTTTAATATTCTAAAATTTTTATCTCATCCAAGACTATCAGTGTTATTGTATTATTATAGCTATGAATTATTGATGTTAGATGCCTAAATACTGATAAAATACTACTTTAAAAATGCCATAATAACGATAAATATAATTAAAACATAAATCTTTTTAAGAAGTAAGGTATAAATGTAAAATATATGTAAATTATTTGTGTATTTTAAAAACATTGATAATTAAGTTATTTAAAATATTAGCCCAGTTAAATAAAAATTTTTGGATAAAAAAATTGCCGGCAAGCTGGAAATTGGTATATAGGTACATTTTAATGTTCTTTTAAACATATTAAAAGTCCCCATACGTAGAGCGTAGCCGGTTGCGCCATCTTGAAAGAAGAAGTACAAAAATGGGTTTCTTGCAAATAACTCGGCAATTATTAGTTTCACGGGAAAGAACGTTCAGAGCAAAAATGTAGCTGGTAAAATTCCTCGCAATTTAGTTTTTTGTAGAACTTCGTTCCTACGACCATTAGTTCCCAAGATAGATTTTTTTGAAGCATCGGGCAAATTTTGACATTTGAGGAAAGATACAAATAAAACTTTTGTAATTAATTTATTATACATTTAATTAATTTTTATAATTAATATTATATAATCAGAGAGAAAATATTGGAAAATATTGGAAATCAATCAAGTTGATCAAAATTTATTCGCAATTTTCTCTTACAAAAAAGTATTTTATCTCGCAACTTTTACTGCATTACAAATTTCGGCAAATTTATTAATTGTTTGTAATTTTGCCAGCAACAAGAAAATACAAAATTTTATTTCTGAATTATATTATATATATAAATTGCGAGCAAAGTTCCCGAGAGAAATGTCCATACCAGAGATGAACTGGTAACGCAGATATATCCGAAAAGAAAATTCCGGCGCCGCTAAAAGAAACTGAATTCATTGAAAGTTATAACCGAGTTCGTGAACTTGCAATAACGGTCTCTTTCGTATCTGTCGTACATATCTACATACATATACAATCGTAAGGTACCGTGCAATTCTCTCCTAAATTTAATTAATGACTTCACCACGGCGTAGCTCACTTCGAACGCGAGTTTTAATTAAATTCGAATAATTACCGCGGCCAAAACCATGCTCGCGGTATCAGGAAGTACTTCAGCGGAAACGTTCTCGTAAACTGAAACGTTGACTTTGTGTCAGAAATAATCAACACTGAAGATTGTGCTTATGCAATGAACAAAAATTGTATGAAATAACATAATTAATAGCTTAGACGATTGGTAAAATTTTCAATTGAACCATATTTAAATATTTATTGTAAATATTATATTTGTTTAAATTGTATATTTTTAAAAATATAACAAATATTGATTGATGCGAGTCAATCAATTAAAAAATTAATTAAAAAATCAATTAAAAATATTTTTAATTATTTATCCGGCGGGAAGTTTGTTAAAAAAGTTATACTTGTTTTTCGCTTATTTCAATAAGGATGGAAATTACAATCAGCATGCTAGGCGAATAAAATGATTAATTGTTTTTTTACTTTTGCCAAACATTTACAAATCTGAGCATTATGCTTTCCAATATTCTCCTATACTGAAAATTAATATTTTCATATAAAAGTATACAGAAAATAACATAGAACATAATTAGTTGCTTTTTAATTAGTACTGTACTTTATAGAAAATTTTGGAAATCCAAATGTTCATTTAAAAACAATTTAAATGAAAGCACTTTACCGCTCCAAAATTGCTTAATTAAAAATGCACAGTTGATTCTCCATTCTTTACATCGTCACCATTTTCATAATCCTGATAATTAACTTTATTTTTTAAAACCTTTTTTTCATGAGTTCATCGAATGAAACGCTTTTTAAAATGATACCATTTATTACATCGGTTTTATTACGACTAATCCATTTCGAAGTAATCCGACCGTTAATCTCTAAAAGTACTTTTTGCTCAGTAACTACAATTTTCTGACTCTATCTTGCAGCACGTGGCAATCTTTGAGTTTTTACACAGTAGATCATTTCTTCTGTTATAGAAAAAAACAAATATTTTTTTTGTAAAAGAAATAAGATACATATAATTATATTGAGTTAAAGATATTTTAAATTTAAATTTGTGTTTTAAATCTATTAAAAATAATATCCGTTAAAATAATTTGCCTAAAATCAATAATTATTCAATCAGTGCATGTTACTCACTTAAGTTATGTAAAATTGAGAATCCAATTTAAAACCTAATTATTTAGTTTGTCAAATAAATTTAGTGGAAGTTACATTATTACGCAATGATGTAATTTTAGAATAATTGTCCTAATTAGAAGCGTTTACCTTTTGTTAAATTAAACCCTTTGTATCTCTCTTACTTAATTCAACTTCAGAGTAAAGCGTACACGATATTGTTTTGTAAAATCTAATATTACGTTTAGTTCTTGGAAAACTATTTGAGAGTATGAAAAGCTTGTAATTGTAACTCATAGACACGCAAATTTATCTTCGTCACTTTCATGGGACTCTCTAAGGAATAAAACACTGCGCCAAATCAATCTCCGTCATTCGTTCGAAATCAGCGATTACATACAGTCAATTAATTGCTTTTAAATAGTAGAAGCTATTTTATACATATAAATATTTAGTTTGAGTATTTTTAATTTTTGTAGATTTATTCTGCCTAGATATTTAATTATAAATAACTTATGGAATTACATAAGACGTTAATTCATTTAATATTATGTTAAAAGAATTCTTTGGATTCTCATGTTATATTTCCCTTTTAATCAATTATTTTTATTTTTATTAATTCTTATAGTCTAAGAATTTTCCATTAATCATTCTTATAGTTTACTAATTTGTAAATTACTTTCTTCGAAATAATAATTATAGTTTTTAATAAATTTCTCTTTTTATAGGAAACATTAAATTACGCATTAATAATAGTTTAGTAATATTTGGCAGAAGTTTATGTTGTACTTAGCATAATTATGCAGCGGACGTTAACCTGGTCATATTTGACTCTCCCTTCAACTGCATTACAACAATCGTACATACTCGACTCAGAGCTGCATTATCCTCTCGGGTACCGTGAAATACACGAATAGCCTTCATATTTTGGTAACGGCTATTTTACCGTTAGGAACGATTAATATGAATGGCTCTCTTAAAGATTGTCTCTTCTGTCTCTTCCGATAGCAAAATACTTTTCTTTCATATATTAATATCACTTATTAATTATTCATATATTAATACCACTTGCGTTAGATTGATTTATAAAAAAATAAGAACATAGCTATGATATATATATATATATACAAGAAGTCTGTAATTTACAGTTTTAATGAAAATATACACAATTCTTCGAAAATATTAAACTTATATTTTTCTTTTGCAGTGCATGAAATCGTCATGTTTGAATGTTCAATGATTGTAATTAATCAACAATTTAATTTGATTTAATATTCTTTGACATTAGTTAAAAACATAAAAAATAGATTTATTCAAACATAAAATTTATTCATAATAAATTTATTATATGAAGTATTAAATATTTTGAGACGCGATATGTACGCGTGCGATTATTCTTTATAATTATTAATGATTCGTATTTAATATTAACTCGCGTTTAAATAGTTTAAAACAAATGGCATTTATTAAAGCAATTTTTCACACAATTTCTTTATATAAGCAGAAATTCAAGTTATAAGATATTAAATTATCATTTCATTATGTGACAGAAATAACATTTACTTCTCTAATGATGCTTACATTTAAATTGTAGTTTTTATTTTGCTTTACATTTCTAATTATAAGTATAATTATAATTTGCGTACTAATTTCAGATTAAGGACAAAGAGTAATATGCGAAACGTGTGAAAGAAATATTTGGTGATAGTTAATTTATATAGATTTTTTTTTAAAAAGCAAGAATAGGAATATTTGGCATTTATTTTACAGACCGTTAAATATTTCGTGGAAATGACAACTCAACTGTAGAGCATGTGGTCTTGGCGTTTGTTTATGCGACGTACAGCGCGGCGCCCGGTGTTTATGCTGACAATAAGTTGCCGCGCTATCATTCGTACGGCAGTACTCGAACTAGCAGGCAACAGCGCGAACTGCTCCACATATTTCGTTTTACATTTTTTATGAACAATTACGTTATTAGCAGTACCCGCAAATAATTTTCTTTAACGTATGATGATTTGTAAGTGCACTGGGATGATATTTAATTTTTAAATTAAATACCTATTTCGATATTAAATTTAATTATTGGTATTAATTTAATTATTGGTATCATTGATCATTTGTTAATTTTCCATTTGTTTGAGATTCGTCCGTTCGACCTAAAAAATATCATAACTTGTGGCGACCGTAATTTTTTGCTTTAATCTCCTATTACAAAATTACATGCGATTATCATCGCGTGTGTCATACGATAATTAATTGTGTTTCCGCGAATGTGCAACAATAAAATTCAAATATCTAAATATTTTCTCAGGATTGAATATTATATAAAATAATGAAAGAAATAAAAAGATTACTTTTTTGAATTTTTAATATATAAATACAAATGAAAGAACAATAGAACATATTTCACAATCGTAGTGCATAACAAAAGATATTTTAAATTAATATATTTAATAAAAATGTGCTAATAATAATTATTACTTGTATTCAATTTTATATAC